>JBAMJV010002916.1:0-90658 GCA_037951105.1 Echinarachnius parma | reverse complement strand
GTCATGAAATTGACACAAAGTGGATTTCGACATTTTTGCAAACAAATGACCATATCTCACAAACTTAGATAATTTGTTCGCGCGCGAAAACTTAAAATGGATGTATAAATGAGTTTTTGAACGTTAGCTCATTCATTTTATTTTTTCTTTCCCACTCTTCTTCTTTGCTTGTTTGGGCAAAAACGCGTTTGCCCCCTCCCCCGACTTTTTGGATTTAGGAGGCGCCCCCCCCCCCCCCCCCCCCCCCCCCCCCGTGCCCCAGGCCCCCCCAACTCAAAATGGAAGTTGGCCAAATTTGTAATGAAGAGAACCACCGATTTGTATGTTAATTCGACTGGCTGCCATGGTAATATTAGCGTAAATTCATTCATAATAATGCGCGGGCGCGAACTTCACAATTATCACGCACGAATTTATGGTATGCCTCTGTTATGACGTCACAATGAAAAACAATATTTTGATCCTAGTAGGGAAAATCCCCTGTTTCTTGTGACATCGCGTAACTGTTAGACCTGCGCGTAATTAAAAATAATAGAGATGAATTAGAATACTTAAGCGTCTTTGGTATTATGAAGCACAATTTTGCTGAGAAGTGCGTGTTTAAATGCCATGGCAACTGCAAGTGCGCAATTGCGTAATTACTTAAGCTTTTTGCGTAATGTGTTAATTTATCCAATGAATCCACGTCTGATAATTTATTCAAATGAAAAAAATCTGACGTACTACCTCATTTACATGACATTCGGTGCGTATTTTCAAAAACTTGTTGATAAAGGTGTGGCCTATCTCTGTGGTTAAAACGCTATACGCTTATTCAGTTGGGGTTCTAGTATTTATATTGTATTTCTGTGCCCTGCCCCCCACTTCCGGCGCCTATGCCCGCACACACTGGTTCCATAAGATGCAGCATTACGGAACAACAATAATCTTATACCATGACACGAAGGTGGTTTTAAACATTATCTGTTAGCGTCCAAGTATATCTATTATTATCTTAACCACATTAACATGAATAACAGAAAGAATAAATTGATGAAAGGATTCTATCAATTATGTGGCTCATATTTATATTAATATAAAGAAATGTACTGCATATTATGTATGTGGGCAAGATTAGAATAAATGTTGGGTCCTAACATTAATTCGATTATTTAAGAAAATATGTATAATGCCTTAACATTTTCGAAAATATACCAAAGTTGCTTTGAACTGTTTCGGATTATCTCTCTATTGAATCATTATTTTAACCAAACATTACATTCTTAATTATTTTGTTTGATATGGTTGCTGTTACAAAAAATGAAAACAACCATCTATCTACCCATTGTTGATGCTTTTAACAAATTCGAGCTTGGTTGCATAAGTTATAACTTTTAGTTTTTTTTTTATGGTATCTTACAAGTTTACTTACTATACAATTCAGTTTGACCAGAACTTTACTATCTCTTTAAAGGGATAGTTAAGTTTTGGTCAAACTTAATTTTAGTTACCAAAACCTGCACCATTGCGGTACAAACGACTAAGTAAAAACCCTGTTATCATTCAAAAAGAGCTATAACAGCTCACGAGGGCGCTCTTTAAAAACTCATTGGCTTTAACCATTTTTCATATAAATTTGAGCATGTGATGTTTTTTTAAAAATAATGATTAAAAAAGAGATATCATCAACAACTATTTAAAAACCTATTTTGATTTTGTTCAAAGAAGTCTATAAGCATTTTTGTCCTCAGTTTTCTAAAGAGTCAAGATGTCCCCCGGCAGGGTAGACTTATAAATAAAATATTTTGAAATAAAAAAATTACAACTATAAGAGCATTCGAAAGGGAGTGATTCTCATTTCACATGTTTTATTCAATGTACTTTCAAAATAGAATTAAAACCAACCAATTTAGTGTCAAGGGCATTTCGGAAGTACCAATACTCTAGTGCACCTTGAAAGGACAATGCGACCCTAGCAAAATGTTGCTTTCATAGACTTGAAGAGATTAGGAGAAATACTCTCTGAAAGTTAGAGCATAATCGGGCAAGAAACAAGAAAACTATGGCTCTTTGAAGATGTCCATTTTAATTCCTATGGGGAACTCAAATTGGCAACGCACTCTGATAAGCATGATAAGTGTGTGGACTACTCCACATATGTTTTGTACACAAATGTTCCCATTTTAGTGACTCTTTCCCATTCCTCCAAATCATGATATTTTATGTATAAATGCATTATACAAAACGTATGTTGAACTGAAACGAAGGGTAAACATACATTTTGAGAAAATTGAACAAAATTTAAATTTTGTGTGCAAAATGTATAGAGAGTATAGTCCACAACTTTGCCAGAATGCGTTGCCAATTTGAGTCACTCGTAGAAATATATGGCTCTTTTCAAAGAGCCATAGTTTTCTTATTTCTTGACCGATTGTGCTAATTTTTTTCAGGGACTATTAATCATATTTAGTGTCTTATAGTGCATACAACAATTTGTCTGGATTTCATTGTCCTCGGACTGCAAATACTATGGGTCTAAAGCTAATTTTCCCCTTTGAAATTGATTTTATATTCATTTGAAACCCAACTTTGCATAATTTGAGGTGGCACACTCTATTACTTTATTTGTTATACAATTTTCACCTATTCAATGTTTTTTGTTAAAATTTTTGTTTAATTTTGTCTAATTGGGGACACGTCACTGGGTCTTCACTTTCCCCTACCGATGCACTTTTAGTCATTTCGTCACTGCACACAAATTGAGAAAATCGAGCAAAAGAGGAACTATACATAGAAGGGAAGCGTAAATAATAATAAAACACAGGTAGGTCCATAAATTGCTTTGTTCAGTCACATGGAGCCAATTTATGACAATACAATCCCCTAAATGCTTCCGTATTGTCCTCGATCAAATAGTTCCCCTTTTCATACCAACAATAAGTGTTATCGCGATTCGTGTGGTTTAAATTCCCACACTTCCAGTGCAGACTTAGTGGCATGTAACAATATCGTGGTCCCTCTGATAAGGGGAAGGGGGGGGGGGGGGGGGCACGCCATTAATTGAAGCGACACCCTATATTAAGGCCGATATTGTATTTGTAACCTTTTGCTTGTATTGTTTGTCATCTTTTATTTGGGGGGGGGGGGGGGGAGGGGGGGGGGGCGGTGCCCTCGTGTCCCCTCCCCGTAGCTACGCCACTGCGCGGATTATTTTCTTCGCCAAGTTCTTATTTTTCTCAAATATGTGCCACATACTAATGCGTCATCATTTGATAATTGTGACTTTATCCAATGAGGTGAACTAATTTACTAAATTTATATCCTCTTGGACAGACGCGGTTGAATTATAATTTTATTACTGGATATTTCTACCAATATAGTGTCCGTTTTATCCTGATTTTCTTGTAAGTATTTTGAAGTCACTGTTGAAACATTTTCAAAGTTATTATTGCGTGATATTTTGTAATGCAATTATAATGTTACTTGATAATCATATAGATAACATGTTGAGAATTCGTAAGCAAAAAATAATAATATTATAAATACATGTATTTTGCATACACTTTAAAGTGATTTTAATTGGTAATTCAAGAAATAATTCAAAAAATAGATACATTAGTAAAAAATGCATTCAATATATTTCATATTGGACCTGATATAGCTAATTATTGTTACCAGATATCGTGACTCGATCGGCTGGAAGACAACATGGACACCGCAGCCCAGACGAAGCTTGCAACGTCCCCCAGATTTGTCTGCCTTGTTATTTTCTTGACTATTTTCAGCACATCGGGTAAGTTTCTAAAAAGAACCAACCCCATCTTAGTGGGATATTTTTTTCTTTTTTAATAAGACATTTTCCTCATACCATCTTCTTCTTCTTCTTCTTCTTCTCCTTCTCCTTCTTCTTCTTTTTGTTTGTATATTGCACAACATTGTAACTTTTAACAAATCAAAAGCAAATTAATTTTGATTAAAGATGGCAACTTTTATGTCGATTTTATTGAAATCGTCGAAATTATACTCTTAAATCACGAATTTTGCTAACGTTTAATATTGTGTATTGGTTTTAACTGTAAACAAAACAAAAATTAAATATAGTGATATAGAAGTAATGCGAGACCAGCCTTACACTGCATAAATGTGTGTTTTTTGTCATTGTGCTGGTTAATTTAAATATATATATAAGTTGTACATACATTAACTTTCGCCAATCCCCGTGTTTGAATCTACTATAAAAAAAAAAATGTTCGATTGATCCCTCACACTAATCCCAATATAGGTAGAATCATTCGGTAAATGCCAGGTGCCAGGTTTATGTAACTACTTCTGACTAGCTCTTGGACTGAAAGGAGGGGGGGTGGGGGGGGGGGGGGGGGAGTTGGCACCGTGAATTATTTGGGGCACACTTTATTCCCCCTTCAAATTATTGGGAGGGGGGGGGGGGGTGCCCAATTTGTTTTTTTTTTTTCGTTTTTTTTTTCCGTTTGTATATAACTGGTAATTTCCACCTTTAATTTAAATTGTGGGCATTCAGTTCATTTTACAATAATTCATAACTTTTTTCGAGGCAATTGAACATGATTCTGTTGCAAGCTTTAATTCCTTACCAGTCGCAATTAAAATGATGTTTATTCCCACGCACACCTCTTTTCAATAAATTCACAAAAGTATTTCCTCTTTGAAGAGACGGAATGAAAAAATGACAATAAGTCACATGCGTTCACGGATACTGCATGCACGTTAATCAAATAAAGGGGTTGTACTGACGATACAACAAACACATTAGAAAAAACAACGTTTGTTTCCACTCCATTGTTACGTATTGACATTCACACTAAATACAATTCCGAAGACAATACTGCTGAAAACTGCGTATCTGCTACAATGTCGCCTGTGTAGGCGTACTACTGACTCTCAAAATATAATCCTGTAACCCCAATATAAAGCCATCCCGTATGCCAATCCTAACATTACATTTAATGTGCACTTCATAAATAATAGTTTGGGATTGGAATGAAGGAATACACATAACCGATAACGAAAACGAATATTATAAGTATCCACATGCAGGTTTGTCGTGATCTTCAACGAGGCTGAGCATGACTCAGATTATTGTCACCTCTCGATGTTGAGGAAGGGGAATTGATTTATATTTTAAACAAAAGAAGACAATCATGACATTTTTGGTCATTATTTCTGGATTTATTCTGCTAAATGGTTAACATTCCACATTTGAGAATGGAACAACTTATGTGTGAATGCCATGAATTCAATTACTTCCAGAGATAACTTTTTACAATTTATTGTTTGCGTTTTTAAATTCAGTTTTGTGAACAGTTGTTTATTCGTTGCTTACTTCCGCATCAAAGCATGACATAAGTCGCTATTTTCAGGTTATTTTCCCTAGCATTTAAAATGGTATTAAAATATACAATATATATTTAAGGGATCTAGTAACTTTCTTGACATGTGCACAACATGATGAATGGGTTGATAAAAATGTGCTTTGTTGTGATATTCGTGTCCTCTGAGTAATGTATAAACATTTCACATTAAATGGATGTTATATATGCCGAGTAATGAGCGAAAATGCTAAGTGTTATTCACGGACTCATTGCACTGACTTTGTACACGGTTATGATTATCCAGTGGATAGTTAAAAATCCGAACACTTTGTCTTTTAAAGGGATCTAGTAAATTTGTTGACATTTGCAAAAAGTGATGAATGGTTGATTCAATATATATTGTTGTTATATGATATGTCCACTGGGTATTGTGTAAAAATTTAAAATTAAATGGACGTTATATGGCCGAGTAATGAGCAAAAATGCAAAGTGATGTTCACTTACTCATTGCACTGACTTTGTAACAGGTTTTGACGATCCAGTGGATAGTTTAACATCTGAACAATTCAATCGGAAATATCTTTTAACGAAAACGAAATTCGAAAAAACCAAAACCTGTCCCATGCTTTTTTTGTTAATACAAACACAACAAGGTATAAAAGAACCGCTATATAGAATTGCAATTGGATTTTGAGGATTTGGACAATGATACTAAGTCCCTTTAACGGCAGTGAAGGGCAGTTCGAAAAAACGGAACCTTTCCCATGTTTATATACCAAGCTATGTGAGAACTGCTAGAGTTCCAAGTAAGTTTTGAGGATTTGGACAATGTTACTATATAGATTCCATTAGTACAATAATATGATTACACAAACTAAATAAACTACGTCAGAAAATGAAACAAAGGAAGGTGATGTATATTAGGGTGTATAAAAGGGTGGAATGGTAAAGCCTATATCGAAAATAATATATATGAGTCAACATAAGCTATTTAAGTTCAACGAGCATTTTTAAAATATATATTCCACAAAGTTGGTTATTTGTTTTTTGTTCCCTCTTTAAGTTGCTACAAACACCACCTCAGGGTCTGGAACCACTCAAGAGATGACCACAACCCTGTCAACTTCGAGTTCGCCAACAACACTTTCAGCGACAAGTTCTCCGTCTGATACCACTACTGCAGCACCAACCACTACTACTCCATCCGCCACTACTACGGCACCTGCCACTACTACGGCTCCTTCCACTACTACAGCTCCTGCCACTACTACGGCTCCTACCACTACTATGGCTCCTGCCACTACTACGGCTCCTGCCACTACTACAACACCTGTCACTACTACGGCATCTGCCACTACTACGGCTCCTACCACTATTACGGCACCTGCCACTACTACGGCTCCTGCCACTACTACGGCTCCTACCACTACTACGGCACCTGCCACAACTACGGCTCCTGCCACTACTACGGCTCCTGCCACTACTACGACACCTGCCACTACTACGGCACCTGCCACTACTACGGCTCCTGCCACTACTACGGCACCTGCCACAACTACGGCTCCTACCACTACTACGGCTCCTGCCACTACTACGGCTCCTGCCACTACTACGGCACCTGCCACAACTACGGCTCCTGCCACTATTACTGCTCCCGCCACTACTACGGCTCCTGCCACTACTAGTACTACGGCACCTGCTACGGCACCTGCTACTACTACGGCACCTGCCACTACTATGGCTCCTGCCACTACTACGGCTCCTGCCACTACTACGGCTCCTACCACTACTATGGCTCCTGCCACTACTACGGCTCCTGCCACTACTACAACACCTGTCACTACTACGGCATCTGCCACTACTACGGCTCCTACCAATATTACGGCACCTGCCACTACTACGGCTCCTGCCACTACTACGGCTCCTACCACTACTACGGCACCTGCCACAACTACGGCTCCTGCCACTACTACGGCTCCTGCCACTACTACGACACCTGCCACTACTACGGCACCTGCCACTACTACGGCTCCTGCCACTACTACGGCTCCTACCACTACTACGGCACCTGCCACTACTACTTCACTTACTACTACTACCACTACTTCTTCACCTGCAACTTCTACTGCACCAGAGGCTACCACAAGAGATTCGTCCACCACATATGATAATTCGTCATCTGCCACTTCGGCAGCAACATATACAACGGACGATGGAACGGCTGCAACCTCGGACCCAAATGAAGAAACAAACAGTACTACCCATGATATGGTTACCGCACAAACCACGGGTTCACCAATTGCAACAACATCAGAATCATCCAATGCAACGACAACTTCACCAGATGTTTCAGCGACAACTACCACTCTTGTTTCTACCACAGGTCCTCAACCAGGTAATATTTTTAATGATTTTCTATAAAAAATAAAAATATAACGAATGTAACAAATTTATGCGTTTCAAAATAATATATGCACTATGCATTCCACATAATTTACTGAATTGTTTAATGTTTAATTTGATGAAATCTGATTTCTAAATTGTTTCCGAATAGTACATTTCAGAGTGGCAGCTTGGACTGATTTTTAAAATTCGGTTTCCTTTTGATTCATTTGTTTTTATCTACACAATTCCTAGTGTATTCAGACAGTGTCTTACTGAATAACAATTATAAAGAGAGTGATCTAGTTGCTAATTTCTACTCATGTTCAATTACTTATATAGTTATGTTTTAATTTGTAAAGACTTGCCCTAAAATTGCCATATCAATTTTGGTTAAGTTTACCAGGTTCATTCTGATTTTAGCACTTATTTTTTTTTAGCACGTATTTCTGATGTTATGCTTTTACCCCCGTATTATGAATTCGCAGTTTTACATTTTGATTCAGCATTTTAATTTAATGTCTGTTTTCCCGTTCCCCCAACAATTTATAGTGACAACGTCTTCCATTATTTGTTGCTTAATTGAACCTAGTTCCCTGTCTTTTCATGATATGGGGAAGTGAGAGTCAAAATAGGGCCTACATTTGGGGAAGTAACATGCAATATGAAGTTTATTTTTACTCTCCTGTTGTATTTCAATGTATTTTTTTCTTTGCTTAACTTTGTTTATATCATGCAAAATAATGCTTTGTTTTTATTTTCAATTTCAAATTCATAATTCAACTTCTGCTTTTCGGTTATTTCCACAAAATTTAGAAACCTGTAGTGACAAATCCGACATTTATGTCGGCGACTAGCGAAGCGTGTAATTATTGTCATTGGTAGCCTATATATATTCTTGACGAATGAACTCAGTAATACATACTCGACCAATGGCATAGCTAGGTGCCCCCCAGCAAACAACCCCCCCCCCCCTTTTGATGAATTTTGTTTCCCCAAATGACTCTTTTTTGCCCCTTTACAACTTTTTAGCGGTCTCGACCATTACCAATGGTCTCGGCCTCGAAAATTGTTGGTGACCGACACACCCCCCTGCTTACACGACTCTCAACCAGTAGTCTCGGTCTCGGAAATTTAGCAAACGAAATAACCCCTACCTTGAAAAAATCCTGGGTACGCGAATGGCCCCCAATAATTTGCGTATCCCCAAGCAGTATGACCATACTACGCCACTGACAAAGACAGACGTGATATAGACTTGGAACTATTGGCAACTAACGGGTACAATGTGAAACCTAGATTAGGTACACATAATACGTTTATTCGGTTTTAATTAGACTTATAAAGCTTATTTAAATTTCATTTTTTCAATATTTCTCCTGAATGTGAATTTCTAGTGACCGCTCAGACATCAGTATCGCTGACCCTCACTGCCCGTAATGGTCAACTAGAAGTCTTTACAGATGATCTCAACAATAGAAGTTCGACTGCGTTCGTGGAATATGAAAGTCTCTTTTGTAATCTTGTGAGTCAGCTAAACATTCTTATATCCACTTGCAGTAAGACGACACTTTATTATATATTATAAAGTTATTTCTACTTATTGCTTTTTTAAATTTTTGTTTTTCACGTGCAAACGCAGCTACTACGCCAATGACCATGACCCTGCCCGTAGATCTTTTACTTCCTCAGCAAAAGTCAGTTATGAAGATTAAGTAATTCGAGTTAATTATATAGCAATATACAATATATGCATATATTGAGTGGAAATTAGTTATTTTTGTTCATCGGATTCCTAAACCATTGTTATAATGATCCCATTACATTAAAGCAGTGCATGCGTAGCTACGGAGGGGGGGGGGGGGGGGGGGGGGGCTCGTCCCCCCAATTATTCAATTTAAATATTACATAACGTATATTAGGGTTAAATTATTTAAAAACAAAGAATTACATATGCTGTGCCCCCATCGACATTGCCGGTGTCATTATTGTACTGCGCATCATCACAATCATAATACTAACTATTTTCATCGAGACTTTCCGATTTAATATTTTATCCTATGTTAGCTCAAAGAATTATACGCCAGAAGAACAAGCGCGTCAACAAATAGAATATTGTGCCTCATCAACTCATTCTCTCCGGGCAGCATCGTCGCTAACGCAACCATCACCGTCAACGCAAACACGGAATCGAGCGCCGCTTCGCTTCTCCAAGAGATCGCCGATGTGGAGCTGGATGACTCAGCAGTGTTGTCCTTTGGGAACACGAGTTTCACCATCGATTCCCTGCGCGCTGAAGGTATGTATTGTCGTCAGGGGGTACATTTATGGAGAGGGAAGGGGGGGGGGGGGAGGGGGTGCCTTAAAGGGACGTGTTAACATTGTCCAAATCCTCAAAATTTAATTGAAATTCTAGCGGTTCCCTCATACCTTAATGTTTTATTCGTATTAACAATAAAAGCATGGGACAGGTTTCGGTTTTTCAAATTTCCATTTCGTTCAAAAGATATTTACGATTGAAGTGTTTGGATACGAAATTATCTACGGGACCTTTGCATCCGTGTACAAAGTAAGTGCAATGAGTAAGTGAATATCATTTTGCATTTTCGCTCATTTCTCGGCCAAATAACATCCAATTAGCTTGAAATGTTCACACATTACTTTGTGGACATATCAGATCATATCGATGCACATTGTATTAACCACGCATCAATGTTTGCACTTGTCAACAAAATTACTAGATCCCTGGGGAGAAAATAGCCCCAGTCCGTAATTTGATATCAACCTATCAAATCTATTTTGCTATCATTTTATTTATTCAACCGTATACCGGGTGTATCAAAAAAAGCGTTACACTTTTGAAAAAATTGTCAACATTACATTTGTATATATTTATAAGATTGTTTCATGTCGATGGATGCCCAATGGTCTCATCTATCAAGTGCCACTAACAAAACAAATTTTCGTTCACGCTTGGGCGAACACTGACAGTTTTTGTTCAGAGTGTCAAAAATGCCTTGCGCCAAATTGAAAGAAGAGGGACAATTAAACCAGCAGACCAAATAAGTACTCCCATTCAAACAAATTGCTCTTTGCCATAAATTTAAGAATATTTTATGATTGTGTAATTATTTTGTGGCAATTTTCTATCATAATTTAACTGATTTCATTGTTTTATGCATGGGAGAGAATCAATAATGGGTAATTACTTCAAGATCTTTTTTAAAGCACAGACACATCAAAACCACATGCCACTCATTCCATCCATCCATCAATCCATCAATCCATCAATCCATCAATCTATCAATCAATCCATCAATCAATCAATCAATCTATCAATCCAATCAATCAATCAATCAGCCCATCAATCTAGCAACATGAATACAATTATTCGTTCATGCTTCTGGGTCATCTTTTGTATGTGTCACACTCAATGAAAGGATTTGAATCGTTAATGAGGACAGGCTGGAAATGTTGTCATTAACGATGCAAGTCCTTTCATTATCTATCAATCTATGGCTTATGTATTCTCACCCACGCATAAAGCAATGAAATCAGTTAAATTATGATAGAAAATTGCCACAAAATGATTAAACTATTATAAAATAATCTTAAATTAATGGCAAAGAGCAATTTGTTTGAAAGAGAGTACTTATTTGGTCTGCTGGTTTAATTGTCCCTCTTCTTTCAAATTGGCGCAAGCTATTTTTCACACCATGTACAAAAACAGTCAGTGTTCGCCCAAGCGTGAACGAAAATTTGTTTTGTTAGTGGCACTTGATAGATGAGACCATTGGGCATCCATCGACATGACATTTTTTTCTAAATATCTAAAAATGTAATTTTGAAAAAATGTTCAAAAGTGTAACGGTTTTTTTGATACGCTCTGTATATACAATATTTACTGGCGAATATAGGGGGAGAAAAATACCCACCATTCATTTTTAGGACGGAAGTATAATAATATAAATGCATCAATAGACCTTTATTCATGTAACGTTTATATCTGGCCTTGTAATAAAATTGTATGACCTTCTTACTTCTTTCATCTTAAAAGGACCAGCCATTCATTTTTTAGGATTGACACCATTGAATATGCATGTAATAGTGATGCATCCATATGAGTTGAACTTTATCAACGTACCGTTTATATCTGGCCTTTTAATCGCGTTTTGTAATTTTCATACTTCTTTCAACAGAACCAGAAACTGGATGTCCAGAGGGAAGACAACCCTGGCGAGGATCATGTCAAGGTAGAACATAATTCCTTCTGCCTGGCATTAAATCTTACACGATAAAGCTATTTCTGCACTTCAGCACATATTTGCCTATAAACTGCAACATTGCCTATGACATGGTAGAAATCTGTTTAGTTTGCTTGAATGTGGATGACAATTGGTGTAATTTTACTGTCATTAAGGGTTAAATATTTGTTTCTAGCACAATTTTAACATAAATGGCATATTTAAAGACGACTAATTTAACTAATCTACAACACGCATGAAAAAAATCCTTGATTTCAATTTGGGTGATACGGTTGTCGAAAGGCTTTTGAGTCTTCGAAATATGTTTAAATCTTAGATGAGTTTGAATGGTGTTAATGTTAGAATGCAAATGTCGCACAAATATGATGATAAATGGATAGGCCGATGTTATTTGCTGAGTTGACGAATTTGCCGGCAAAATAATGTTCATATAAGTGTACCAAATTGAAATTGTGACGTAAAAGCTATTAATTGGCAGTTATAACTGGTTCTAAACAATGTCGATCAAGTCAAATATTGATTAAGAAGGCAAACTTCCAGCTCCATCCACTTTCACATGCTCATATGAAATGAGTTGTTTACATCATGTTTAGAACCATTGCTATGTTACAAAAAAAGGAATTTGACGAGTTCTGATAGAAATCTAAGCATTTGCTTGTTATCCTTTTATCCGCCACCATCTCTAGCATTCGTGGACGTTACGGCAGACGTTGTAATTTCTTCAATAAATGATAGCTCCGCAACACTGACATCAGAACTGGAGAATCCTCTTAGTGATGATTTCGCCAATCTGGAGGGACATCTAAACCAACTTGTAAGACAAACATAAACTTTTCAATTGGATTCCATTTTATTTGCGTTATATTATCATTATAAAAATATCTTTGTTGATTTTGGGGAAATTTACAATTTCATTGTTTATTCTTTAATAGAATAATTCTATAAAAATGTAATCGAATACATCGCTTTGATTGTGTATAGGTTATATCTTCAAGTGATTAATGCTTCTATGTTGTATTAAATATGCAAATTGTTATAAAATGTACAGATATATGACTTAATTAAAAAAAAAAAACTACTGTATAAAAGGTATCATCTTTCATCTTAATCCCAACTCAGATCCAGCAAGTCACTGAAATACCAGATGAAAGCATTAAGGTCCGACTCGCTCGCGTAACAAGTGGCTCCATTCGTACAAGGATAGTTATTACAGTGTACAGCGGCGGACCTACAAGCGATGCCGGAGCTCTGGCCGAGAGAGTGTACGGTGCATCGTTCAGTAGTGCGCGGGATATAGTGATCTCTGACGGGGGGACAGCTTATGCGTATACCGTGTCAAGTTTTTCTGTTGAAGGTACCTTATAGTTTAGTTCATGTTTCTGTTAATTGTAGCTGATATTGTTGAAAACACTTAATATTTGACCCTTTTCTCGAATATATCGCCATTCCTATAACCATGATAACGGTAAGCATGCAATATACTTTAGTTTATGTGGCATGTTTCCTTTGTTTATTCTAGATCTCGTAGTCGTAATCGATAGCTCACCGTTGAACGTGTAAGAATAATTGTTTGCCGACATTATTTGTTACTTTACATTGCTTTAGTTAAGTGAAAGAGACATGGTTGGTTACCCCAACCCCTAAACATTGCTAAAAGATTATCAGTATCCAATTTTATACGTGTTATTGGCATATCTGTCTGATTAACGCTATTTTTTTTCGGAAGGGGGGGGGGGGGGGGGCGGTGGAAGGGTGTAGCCCCTTCTCTTGAATGGTCATGCGAGGCTTTTCTTTTCTTCAATCTCTACTAAATCAATCTCACACTTTTGCAACTATGAAGATAAATTAACATATTTTACTTTTCTTTTCACCCTTTCTTCCGATCATGTAGCTGCTGTTGAGTGCACTGGGAATGCCTGCCTGAATGGAGGGACCTGTAACGTGTCTGGCTACCGCTCTCTACAGTGCATGTGAGTTGACTAATAAATTTCCGACGGCAACCTACCATATTATTATGAACTATTACAGTCAAACCTGCTAATGAGACCACCTGTCTATAGCGACCACTTTTCGCCGGTCCCTTGAGCGGTCGCTATAGACAGGTTTGACTGTATATAAACGTACGATATGAGGGCTTACTCTCAACACTGCTTAAAAAGTTGTTTACTTTATTATGAATTTCTTCTGTTTACTTAAAATTTGTATCGACTTTATCAATTTTCTGTTTACACTATATTAAAGGGGCAGGAAATCCCAGACTCTTGACTTACTGGATGTGATGAGAGCATAACCCCAGTCATTGCTATAGTCACTTATTTCTTCTTGAATATTCCAGATTACAACAAATAATCAATATGTTATGGACCACTGTCGTCTGCTTCCAATGCCCACAGGAGGCGGCCATTTCTTTAACTTCTCGAGGTGAAATGAGGTGGCAGGCGTAGAACACAACAGCGGGTTACGATACGCTATTGTGTTCTCCGCATTGTCCCCGCCTGCCACGTCATTTCACCGCGAGAATTATACGAAATGGCCGCCTCCTGTGAGCATTGAAAGCAGACGACAGTGGTCCCATACAATATTGATTATTTTTGTAATCGGGAATATTCAAGAGGAAATAAGTGACTAGCAATGACAGGAGTTATGCTCCCATCACACCCAATAAGTCAAAAGGCTGGTATTTCATTCCCCTCTAATGAGTAATTATACAGTTTATTTAAATACACATTTTTTTTTTTTTTTGGGAAGTGTGAGGTTTACCCACAAGAGCAATAATATATCTGTCTGTTCTTGACCTGACAGGTGTCCCGATGGATTCACCGGAAATATCTGCGAGACAGGTAAATGCAGCTCTCTCGGTTAATTTTGTCAAATTGTTTTTTCTTTCTTGTTTGCAAAAATCCGTCCCAAAATGTTGAGTTAGTAGTTTATCATTTCCCTTATAGGCTTACTTAATCTTTTTTTCTACAGAATTTTTCAAGGAAGTCACGTATTCCATCCAACAGTTGTTTCAATATTCTATTTATTTTTTATTTTCAACAGAAATACAATTCTGCTATGTGAAAATGAAATAATTTCAATGCAATACAAATATTTGTATTATGAGAAAATGAAGTAATTTAACGCAATTGAAATATTTTCAACAATTACAAATAGGTCCACATAATTATGTGTGCATGTATATCTATATCCATATACCTATTGTTTAATTGTATCAATGATTTTTATTCTACATAGAGAGAAGTCCAAGCACTGCGGACAGGGGTCTAACAATCGGCGGCGCTATAGGTATCGCTTTCGCTTGCGGTGGTTTTGCCATCATCTTTCTCGTTATCCTCGCAAGCTGGTGTGCGGGAAGAGCGGGAAAAGATGAGTAAGTATATTGATAAATTCTGTCAATTCACACGTAGGGTAAAATGTTTAAACACAAAATATAAAATAATCGTACTTGATTATTTCAGACGTTTCGCCGATATCACATCTACGACGTATTCATCCTCATTGCATGGCATAGACTTCGTAGACGCAGGCACAGACTTATCGCCAGAAGTTCCCGCCAAATTCACTCGATTGCGCAATAATCATTGAACAGTTGTCCGATTAGGATGCCGACGCAGTGTCGGCGATCATTTTAAACAATCAAGTAATATTCCACATTTCGATTTACCTCTTGCCTTCATGGGTAGGTACACGACCATAAAAGACAAACAGTACGCAGCATATCTAAACAAACTAATGATAAACGATACAAGATGAAGAGGATATTCTTTATGGTATTAATCTCAAGCAGCAAGTTAGCGAGGGAAAAATGCATGCATCATTGGAAAATATGATGAGGATCATATAGGGGGAAGATCTAACTATCATGCAGAGTTTTTCCGTTCATTGGTGACAACAAATAATATTGTACGATGATGAACTTAATTTATTACTTTTTGTTAACTCTCCAGCGAGGAAATGCATATCGTCGAGATGCGCGAAGCAAAAGAGGAGAACGTCCGTGGTCAGAGTATCATGATGCTGGACGTCAACGAAGCCTATGTCGATGACGAAACCGATGGCAGCAAAGTGGAATCGACCAGCAAACCGGACATAGAGTCCACCTCCCAATCGGATATCGCCAAAGTCAACGGTAAAGTGAATTCCATCGCAGTTAGTAAGGAGTCGGACAATGATGACGTTGCAGCGAAGTCAGCTACGGTGGCCAATGAGATGGGCGACGACGGTGATGAGGAAGAGGAAGAGAAGGTCGAAGCGAACGACGCAAATAATAATAAGGCGAGTGACAACGAGAAGACGTCGCCAGCATCCGACGCCGCCGTCGATGAGGGGAATGTCGATTCCACACCGAACTCGGATGATGAAGTCCAGTCGGATACCCATGACGAGCAGCAGGTTGATGGTGACGTTGAACCGGATAGTGTCAAATCGACCTCGGACAGCGACAAACCATTACCGACGCCTCGCAAGAAATCAAGTATTAAGAAAACTGATAATGAGGTGTCTAAGCAGTAAACCTAACATCCGGCAAAGTAATTTAAGACAACAACATAAGTTAGCATCGTGTTCATATATTATAGCATATAGGGGTACTGTTTCTTCCAGTGATATTTGTACAGTATACTATTTGAAGAGTTCCGTGGCAAAACGCAATATATACAGTTTTGAACACTTTAAAATAAGGCCGGGGTTATAATGCATTATTTAACCAAGACACAATTTCGAAGTTACGATTAAAAGTATTACCTATTTTCTTATTAGTTACATTGTTTTCAGTGGGTTTAATCGCAACTTATCTTAAATTTACAATAATTGAGATATTGCTTTCTGCAAATAAACTCTTCGTTTCCAAATTGAAGAGCATTGTTTAGTGATAGATTAATATATATTCTGTAACGTACATTATATTATGTATTTACAATCAAACCTGTTTAACGTGACCATCTGAGCAATACAAAACAAATTGGCACAGTAGACTGGTGACCTTTTAGGCAGGGGCGTTATACAGGTGGTCACTAAGGCAGGTTTGATTTTGGTCTCGCGGTCCTATAGACGAAAAGAATTAAAACTCCTTACTGTTTATGGTATTAATAATTTTAATATTGCAATATTTATGTTTATGTGTTCAAGGGGACTACTTCCTGTCGCTATGTCATCTAAATTTGTGTTGAATAGCAATGTTCATTTTCATAATACTCGCAATTCTGCTAATTATCATTTACCAAAGATAAGAACTAATATTTCAAAAAATTCCATATTTTTTAAAGGCCCTGTTTTATGGAATCAAGTACCACCCAATTTGAAAAATTCACCTTCTCTCAATAGTTTTAAACGATGTTATAAATGTTATCTTTTGAATTTGTATTCATCCAATGATTGATACTGTTATGCTTAATATAAATTGTGAGCACTTTGTTATGTTACTGATTAATTGTTATGTTAGGTTTTAAATAGTTTTACATGATATTCTTATTAGGGGTCAACGTCTTATAAGGCTTCATGCACTTTTTGTTGACCCCACATTCTCATAATTTGTACCCTTTGTGTTTGTAATTGTTTACTTGTTTTCTAAGTCTATATGTAAATGTATTTTATATATACTGTACATTGTATTGATGTTTTTTATGAAGAATGAAATAAATTGAAATGAAATGAAATGAAATGAATCCGGATTCAAGTCTATAGGGCCATAACTGGGGGGCTTCTAAGAGTACAACAAAAGGTAATTTGAACAGGTTTTAACTGTTATGCAACATGTCAGGTGTAGTATTGTCTCCTAAACAATCAGTGACCTTTGTTCAGCATGCTAGACCTGCTTGAAGCCCCCCAGGTATCATGGTTATGGCAGACGTAGACTTGAAACCGGATTGGTCTATAGTCGTACAGATACCCCTTCAACTGTGCATGATGTGGCTGCTAATGATATGGTAGATGAAGCGTCTACGGACGCTGATAACATGGGATGATCTGACTCGGTGCTGCTCATGATGGTTAGTATGTAAATGTTGAGTAAGGAGAAATTGAATTATCTGATAAGGCAGTGATAATGATAGGAATTCAATAAGTACTATTCGTTGTTAGCTTTTATTGTGCTTCTTATTCCTCAAGAGACAAAAGATGCAAAAAAACACGAACGGAGCGACATACTTATGAGAGAAGGTGGGAAATATTTTGAAGCTTACTAGCTGGTATTATGACAATACAATAATTAAGTAAAAGTCAATTAATTTTCTCCAAACATATCAGTTCTTGTTTCTATTTATCGAATTTAAAACAAATGTATACTAATGTTAACAATGTAATCAATGTGAACACATTTCAGTACTGTTTTGTATTTATCGAACTGAAAATAAATTCAGAGGAATGTATACAATATAAACAATAAATTTCAGTACTAATTGCTGTATATATCGAACTTAAAATGAGTTGATAGGAATGGATACAATATATCTGTGAAATGTACTTTCTAGAGCATTAAAGAAAAAAATTAAAGGTATTATGTCTTTCTTCACTGACGACGAACCAAATTGCAACAATGTATATCATTAAACACGTGCATTATCTTAGGAGGGCGCTGTTATGTTTGGTCTGTCATCTTTAACTTGTATACTTTTGAATTTCTATAGTAATATATATTTTACTGATGGATGTTGTCTTTATTTTTATATATTGTACCGATATACTAATTTATATGTTTTTACTCATGGCGCCATTGTAAAGCGATATTGACTTCATATGCCTATCCTTTTTATTTTTTCAGAAAAAATAATGAACTTATTACAGATATGCATAACTGATTTGTTGTAAATACATGTCACATGCCTCTCTTTGGTATCATATTCATCTTTCTTTTTTTACTGAATTATTTTCCGATCTTTCTAACCGCAATTTCTCTCTTTCTCTTTCCTCCTTTCTCATCTTTGTTCCCCATAAGTCCCTTTCTCTTCTATTATACATTTTCTCCTCTATTATGTAGCTGTAGGTAGTTTGATTCTTCTTCTTCTCATTTCTTTCGTCATGTCACGTCATTCTTCTTGTTCATGTGCTGAGTTGATTTACTGTATATTAATAACATCAGGGGGATGTTTCACAAAGATCCTAAGTTGGACTTAAAACTTATGGAAAACCATTTGCAGCCTTGGAATGAAATATATCCAAAGCAAAAGTGCAAGTATCTTAAACCTTTCATAAATTTTACATCAACAAAATAAAATTCCCTTAATAATAGAAAATATCAATGATTTCTATCACCATTTTATGCATTTTAAATGAAATTTTACAATATTGTTTCAAAGGAACTACTGGCTTTCCATAATTTTCAAAGTCCAACTTAGAGTTAAGTTTAACTTCGGATCTTTGTGAAACACCCCCCATGGCCCTGTTGAAGAAAGAATTACAATTGATTGTAAAGTTGCAACTAATTTTAAGTCGGATCACTAAATGCGCAAACCTGATTGGTTCAAAATGTGTATATTTTCCGACTTGAAATTAATTGCAACTTTACAATCGATTTCATCTCTTTCTGCAACGCCTCTAATTTCTATTTTGCTTAAAACGAAACTCTAAACTTGAATAAAATCTGTATATAAGAGTATGTACATACAATCTTATTATACAAAGAAGAATAATACCAACAGTTCTTAGATGTTTAATATAACTTTATTTCTCTACTCTGAGTAGTCACACAATTCTGTTTATGAGTTGTTTTAAAAAATAGGCTCCCTATGGAATATACTGTACAAGCTACGCTCTGGGAAAACCTGTCTAAAATGGGTATAACCAGAGATTGTAATGTTCATCTTCATTTATGATTAATACAAAAGAAAGAAGTATACAGGCAGTAATTTGTATGAACAAAAACACAAACTGTTTCTACTACATGATCTTTGGATTGCCATTCGTTACTAGTAATGCAGCACAAGTCTGTACATAACCTTGGTTGCAAAAGCACATAACATTTACAATGTTGTGACTTATGTTTTTTCTTCTAAATCTACATATTACCATAAGTAAAAAAGTGCACAAATAATTAGTATTAAAAATCAAATCGCATGTTCCTTTCCACTTCCATTCATGATTTTATCATGTATGAGTACTAAAAATAAATTACAAAAAAGAATTCTTAAAAAGAAAAGCTATAAATACCAGTACTATTCTATTGCACTACTATACGTGTATTATATACACCTTTGTACATGTACTCTAACAAATCAAGCTTGACACCAAATTTGTACTACGCTGACATTACTTGATTGGATTAAAGATAATATGCAAGCTAACAATTTAATTTATTTACTATATTGACTATTAAAAATGAAATATTAAATAATGTATTAAAATAATTTGTTCAACTGTTTACTGGAGCAGATCTTCAAAAACAAAACCTAAATATGGATTTCCACTACCTATTACACTACCATGTGACTAATACAAACCGCATTACAAACAGTCCTTTAAATACAATATTCCAGTTAATAGATGGAATTTCTGTGTAGATATTAAAACAAGACATTATTTATACAGAACAACTCGAGTTTACGTAATATGCATAGAAAGCTACATTTCCGAATATAGCGCATAATAATAACTTATTCTCTATGCGCTTATATGAAGATGAAGTATATTTACAGAAATACCACAATAACTATCAAAATAGATTTCATAGACAGGAATAAATGCAAATACAAAAATAAATTCAACATATTCAGTACTGTTAAATAAATAAACAGGAAACGATATTACATAATTTGGAAACAAATTCACTGAGCTAATTCATATGATGGAAGAGAATATGTATGAAAAAAGGAGATTTGGAATATTTTCAGGTAGATATGATCTCATAAGAGTTTGAAAATGAAAGAAGCACAGAACAAAAATAGCATAAAATAGAAACATATTCGACTCTTATACATACTTTTGATATAAATGATTTCTTGAACAATTGATGTTGTGGATTACATACAAATAATTATGTATACATTATTTTGCTTTGGCGTTTTCGTTGTATAGCCCTTTATATCATTACTGTTATTACACAAACTCAAAACATGTCCATATACACTAATAGGAATTACAGCACAGCTTTGTTATACATCACAACTTTAAAACTGTCCTATATCACAACATCTAGACTTGATTTGAGAAAGAGAAGGGCGCTTAGTCAGTTTTTGTACTTCAGAGTTAATCATGTTTAAAGTTTGAAAGCCATGTAGTAACTATGTAGCTCTCTTTTATATTTTGTGGAATATTCCCCCCCAAAACATAATTATTATCTGAAAATTTTGCATCATGTAGAGTCAGGTGCGACCTACAAGATGGTGTGTGTAACTCCATTTAGCCAAATATTGACTTAACACCCTCCTTACTCTCATACGACGTAGTGTAATCAGGAACGAGACATAATTATGAATGTGCAACACCTAATGTACAGACAACATCTCCCATTTACTAGAACAAGGAGTCAAATGTTTATGACCCAATTTCTTTGTTGAGACAGACTTCAAAATACAAAAACACATAATATATATATTTCTATATTTTCTTTAGATTTCAGAGACATAAAATAGTTGCATATATTCATAAGGGAAGTTTTACTATCTGATTCATAAAGCAACAGAGTGCAAAGCTCACTTTCTTAATATAACATATCAAACACACACAACCTGCTTGCAAACAATAAATGAAATATACAGTATTTTTTTCAAAAATAATAAAACAATCATAAATGATATGATATATTTGTCAAATACGATGAGATTAGGAAGAGAATGTCTTACACACATACATTAAACTATTCAGCTTATATCAATTTCTGACATCAAACAGGAACATAGAGCATCACTTTTCAGATTCTCATTTACCCTGTATATTTCATCAAGGCTCATAATTTCAAAGGAAAATATTGATTGGATTTTTGAAAAGAAAACGTTGCCCTTTCAAAGAGTAAACATTGTTACCCTTTGAGGAGTTACGTTTCCCTTTCAAAGGGGGTTTAACAAAACAATCATCTCTCTAAAGGGAGATTTCTCAATTAATGTTATTTAAAAATTATTATAAAATTAATTATTTATCTTGCATAATGATTATTTCAAGGGTAAATAAGATCTATTGGGAAAATAAGAAGTCGGAGGCTATATTGTTGAACTTGCATGCAGCATAGTTTAAAGGGTCTATAACTTCATGTATTTTAATTATAATATCACTTAAGTGTAAGCTAAACCAGGGGGTGTATTCTGAAACCGATTTTAGGCTATAATTGATTTTTATCTACGTCACTAAAATATTTGTTGCCATATCGGTATTCTAAAACTTAAGGAATAGAGATTTGCTAAAATATATTTTAGTGACATAGATATGACGTAGATACAACAAAATTTAACTTATACACCCCCAGAACCATAACAGATAACTGACATTTGGAACATATTGCATTTCTTAGCTATTGTATATCAACTGATATGGAATGCAAAAGCATCAATATATCAAAATACAAGTAAAAGTCCTATACAATCAACATTACAAAAAAGATCTAATTTCTTGTATAGATATTTATTCTGAGTATTAGATAACACATACTGAATGTAGCTTTTTCTTTTGCAATTTGATTTCTTATGAAGTAAATTCAACAAGCAGTTTCCTATTGTCAGAAGAAAGTGTAGTAAACTATATATGGTGACAATCAATTATCTTCAATTTGTATGCAATTAACATTTCATGGAGAGCACGATAGAGAATGACAAACATCAATAAAATTGTTATCACTTATATCTAATTTTCCTGGATAGGAATATAAACTCACACACAATCGATCAGAGACAACCAAATACGTACAACACATAACACAGAATGAAAACATATCTTCAGTTAAATGAACAATATAGACTGTGTACATTTTCAAATAAGTAACAAAAGGAAATGTATAAAGCATTTTCTGCAGCTTCAACAATATCAATAATGATTACAATCATCACATTATCATAGTGCTTAATACAACAGTTCCTAAGCACAGAAATATAAAGGATAAGCCTTACCAATGTACATACTTCTCTCATCAAAGAGTTGCAAACGATTTGTTTAATAAGATCCATTGGCCTAGTACTTGCGCTTTCTAATGAGTTACTGCATTCAAGTCAATGTATTTCCTAACCATCAAGCCTTGGCCCATTGTTTTTCTTAGAAGCAGGTCGCATGCCAAAACATTTTCCATCGAAGAGTAGGTGCTTAACCTGTTCCCCTCTAGATATTACAATTGCCAAAGTGTTAATACAGGACCAACTAGGTTCCTGAAGTCAAGGGGTTAAAATACAGATGCCTCATGATGTATCGTGGCCTTCATTGCCCAGATAGTTTGCTATAGCATCATACACTTCTGTTCTGTAGGTTCTCAAAAAGACGGGTCAGTGGTCTAAACAAGTTTCATAAATGAGCAGGATTGACCAATCTTCAGTGGTCAGTCTTGAGCAATCACCGGTCAGAATTGATAGATCTTGACTGGCCTCGAACCAAGGATTTCAGAAGTTCCAGTAGAAAAGGTGATGAATGTCTTCACCACTACATGCCCAGGATTATCCGTTCTGCATCCATTGGGCTTCCATGTCACATGACCAAAAATATTAGCCCCGATTCTGAAGAACATTTAGAAAACAGGCAATGAGAATTTTGACTGCTTACAAACCTAAGTTGGCAGTGAATGTTATTCATAGAATTAACTGCTGCTAGTCAATCATAGCTGTGTATTTATAATAATATAAAATAGTGGATACTCGTGTAGTGCACATTGCATCTCTTGACGCTTGCAGCACTTTGAGTCATAAACAAATAATGATAACAACTCATACAAGTTCACCACATCTTGACAGCCTCATCCGGCCTAATAGTAAAGGTAATCGTTGTCAAGGTAACTGTTGCGCTCCTCCTCATAATCTCCTGGCCATCGCGCCTCGATGGTGGGATGAATTGGGTTGCGGATGATGGTGCTCTGACTTGCCTGCGTGCTCATTCTGCTTTCCCCACTAGTGCTCATCTGTGTCCAGGAAGGAAAAGAAAACAAAATATTCAAAATAAAAATGTAAAAAATGTACGTCACTAAAAATAATGTTTAGTTTTTTTTGGAAAATATAATTCATACACAGGTAATACAGGTTTGGGATAAATCTCAGTTATACAGGCTGTTTCGCCTTGTAAACAGCTCCTTTTTACACTACCAGATGAGCACTTAACAATTAGTTGCAGTTTATTACCACTATGCTTCCTAATTCATAAACATGAATTTAAATTATGACACAAAAGTCGCCAACAACTATATATTTAGACAAATATAACCTACAACCCAGGGGGGTGTTTCACAAAGATCCTAAGTTGAAATTAACTCTAAGTTGGACTTGAAAAGTATGGTAAGCCATGTGTAGCTTTGAAATAAAATATATTCAAAAGCAAAGATGGAAGTATCTAAGACTTTTCATGAATTTTACGTGAAGAACATGAAATCTCATTGATAATAGAATAATATGAATGATTTGAAACAACATTTTAGTCTTTCAAAAGGACTTTCACAATTTGTTTTCAAAGAAACTAACAGCTTTCCATACTTTTTAAGTCTAACTTAGCGTTAAGTTCAACTTAGGATCTTTGTGAAACACCCCCCTGGTGATATTATGAAACAAGATCAAGTAGAGGATTAATTCATTTTTATCATGACTTACAGCAAGACTAAGGAAGGCGCCCCCGTCACCCATCTCTCTATTTAAATACACAACACGGGGTGCTTCACTAACACTAAAATAGATTTCAGTAAAGATTTTCTTGTGATTAGCATCCCATTAAATCGATACTAAAATAGTGTTTAGTAAAACACCCCCTGGACTTCCCCCTTCATTATGAAGTATCATCTGAAAAATGTGCATTTCTTGTGCAGGAATGATTGCAGTGTGATAACCAGGGTAATACAAAAGTATAAAGTGCTATGATACTCACATGATAGAGCTTTATAAATAACTGTTATTGTTATAATTATAATTATAATTATCATTATTATTATTATCATGACTTACAGCACGATCATTGTAGACAGCCCCGTGACCCATCTCCCTTGGAGGACGACCATATTGACCCATCCTGCGCCCCATCTCACTACCGTCAACAACGTAAGGTGCCATGAACTCGCTTCCGTAGTCCTCGTAGATTGCTTCTCTCTCTCCTCTCCGTGGCGGCTGTAATTACGGGAACAGACAAATAATAAATATTTAAATATATTGATAATGATTTAACATGGTAGAAACTTTGGTTTACTATTTCATTGATTTTATTGCATATTTATTACAAGTACATTGTACTTATCAAAGTATATTAAATACTCCCCTCTCTTTCTTTTTAAGCAAGTATTTAACACAAACACTTGCAATAAATGTCAGAGTTAAGAAGTCATGTCAACCCTAATCATTTTGCACATCTCTTTTGGTATCCCAATATGAAAGCTGTGATAGCATAAAATGCATCTTACCCCAAATATCGCAATTATATATATCGTGAATAACTTTACAAACTGTGTTCCCGTTTGCTCACCTCTCTGCGCTGGGCTCCTGAAATGAAGGCAGGCGGTCTGTATTCCTGGCCAAGTCTGTTGATGGCTCGGTTCATGACGATGCTACGATGCCGCAGAGACGCATCCGAGTAGTCCTCTGTATCCCAGTCCTGTGCCGGCGGGCGACGTGATCCATAACTGCTGTCCATACTGAAAATGAATAATGACGATTTTGATTGACCTTATAGAGAAATATACTTCATATGAATCATGTTCATAGCCACTTTATAGGATTGACATGAACAAAATATTTCCAAGTATATATCGCAGTTGACATATAATTATTCTATGAGTAATATCCAGGATTCCGTTTAACCAATATCATCCCCTACTTATAACTCACTTCCTAGTATCATTTTGATCCATTCCTGAGATTGTCTACATGTACATGTACCAGGAGGAGGACCATACAACTCTCTGGGAATTACATATTGTAGGAAAAGATTTCAAGATACAGTAGTTTGGATTCCTTAATCGGACGCATGGTGCCATCTTGCTAGCTCCTTGTGCACACACACTGGTGCAGTGTTACGTAGTCCGTACAAAGTAAAGCGAAGTTCAACATCGCGAACCCACACACTCTAACCCACTTCTACCATCCTTTTGCCCCATTACTGAGATAGCCAGTAAACAGGCCCGCTGCATGGTGTCTACTGGAGCAGCGATCGCGTAACCGACATGCAGTACCTCTCTATAAGAGTATCACATGATATCGAATCTATACAGGTGCATGCATGACATGGGCGTAGATCTGTAATTGATACCTCATGTTCGGGGGGGGGGGGGAGGATCTTTTCATCCCCAGCTAAACAATACGTATTACATAAGGATCTACGCCAGTGATGCATACACCAGATCGAATATGTCATAACATTCTGGGAATGATATATTCTAGGACGTAGGAAAAAGGTTTAAAATGTCACTTACGCAAAGAGCCTCTTCTGCTGCTCGCGGCGAGCGCTGGCGGAGAAAACAACACAGCACATGCATGTGATGAGGAGGATGAGAAGGGCGCAGACAACTCCGAGCACGATACCAACGATGGCTCCCGTTGAGAGGCCGGTTGGTACAACTAATAAGGAAAGGAAAGACAAAGTCAAATAATTACAAGATTATTTATTCAATGTGGTTGACATACAGATAACAAATTAACTGTCTGTCTTACAATGTTAACAATAACAATTTGAGCAACATTTCAGCCATATCTGCTATGTACCCTTCAACAGGTACTAAATATCTAGTTTGAGCTGCGTGGTTGCATATACAGCTTGTCACAACATAAACAAACTATTTGATTGGAGAAAGAGCCCAAACAAAACACAGCTGAACCTGTCTTTAACTGTGGTCTTTATAGACAGTTGTTCACTAGAGCAGTTTTGACTGTATCTGCAATTGTACTTTCATCCTCAGAACATCCAATAAGATTTACGGACATACATAAATATGTAAGTAAAGGTACCAGTCTATAAAGCTCACTTGTCTTGCTTACCTTTGGTGGTCACTATAGACAGGTTTGACTGTAGTTCAATACTACAGTGCTCAAAATTAGCACAGGCCTGCTCAGGCCACTACAAATTAACTTCAGGCTACCAACATTTAATTGATGCTAAATTCCACTAGACCGAATGGGCAAACAAATTAAAATCAATCTGGAATGTTTTTCTTTGTTAGGAGCTACTAGATTCAGGTTTTGAGCAAGTATCATTTTAAAAATCTAACTTTTCCTTGCCCAACTAGGCCACAAGGGGAACACATATTAATTTGTTGCATATTGCATGAATACTTACGTGCTTCGCAGTTGGTTCCAGTGTAGGTGGTATTACACAGGCAATCGTAGGAGTCCCCTTCTGTAACACATGTTCCTCCATTGAGGCAGGGTGAGGATTCGCAAGCAGTGTGCTCTGAGTAAAACAAATTGAGGAAAAAAGTGGACAAGAGGGACTTGAAATTAGACAAATTTATATAAACTGCTGATTCTTATCAAAGAGTTATATTCTTACCAAATCAATCTCTTCAAGACTATATGTGGGAGCGTTGTAGTATATTGGTTTGCTCCTTCGTCTTTCAATACGAAGGTCGTGAGTTTGATTTCCAACCGGCATGTGTATCTTTCAGGAATACACTTTATCCAAATTTGCTGCTCTTGACCTATATAGGTGTAGTAATGGGTACTTCCTTGAAATAATAATAATAATAATAATATAGAGCACTTGTAATGCGCCATGACTCTAGTACACTATTCGCAGGCGCAATATTATTATTACCCCGGTCAACGGATACACACTGCAATCATTCCTGCACATTAAGTGCACATTTTCCACTCCCTAGGGAGTATTCCAGCCAGTCACCTATTAGGCGCACACAGTGCTAAGGAAACTCGTTCCCATCCTTCCGGGTACCCATTTATACACCTGGGTAGAGAGCAGCAATTGTGGATAAATTGTCTTGCTGAAGGACAAACGCAGTGGGCGGGGTTCGAACTCGGGATCTCCAGATCGGAAAGCGCGCGCTCTACCAATCTTGCCACACCACGTCCATTTTGAAATGCTTCAGGGCCCCATATGATAGCTCGGCTAAAGACAATTAAAGAAATGCTCCAAGCACTTCAGTTTCAGACTTCAGTGATAAAGGGATTTTTTTTAAAGGTGATAAAAATGGACTCATATTACTATTTGATTTTGAATTAACAGGAAAGCACAAAAGCGATTAAATTCACACTCACCAACAGGTTTGTATTCAGAGAGAGTGTAGTTTGTCTGCATCTCCTCGGGATCTGTCACGATTTTCGTCACCTCAAAGGCGGTCATGAGGATAACGTCAATAAGATCACGAAGCTCATCTTGCGTGTCGGCAAATACGTCAAACCCAAGGCCAACAGAGATGGTATTCTCACTGGTCCCATTCTCCAGGCGCTCAATCAGACACATGACTGAATCCGTGGTGACACTCTGGCTGTACATGTGGGCCACGACCTGTGAATAGATGTCATGAAAGACACTTTATGGGACTGTGTCTTAAAACTCTTTAAAAAATATAACATTGTATGTAGAATTAATTAACTTGATAGACTATTAATGAACTGTGACGTAAGCTCTTAAAATTGGGATTAAAAGATTGTAAAATCATAACATCTTTCTTATAAGTCATATGTAAAACAGAGAATTTTCTGAATCAACTCTCAAGATTCCATTATAGTACATGATCCAACAATTGTTGCCATGTTAAATCTAATGAATGTGGCAATTTAAAGAGGAGTATATTATAGGTTAGTATGTGTCAGCATAAAATATTCAATTAGCTACCATTCGTCTTTTTCCAAATGCACCTAATGTATGTTGTGTGTTACAGGAAAGCTATAAACAAATTGTGTTCCATGTAATAATTGTTCTTCATACGATAGCCGTAATGCGTCTCCCTCAATTGCGCGCATTCATGCCAACGAAGTTTGGTTACAAACAGATGCAGGGTTGGAAAGTTATCAACCATTATAGAGTCATGCAGGTAAACTTTCACATTTGACCTTTGACCTACTTGTGTGACCTTTGACCCCAGAATATCATGGAGGCCAATATAGGGCATCTACCAATCAAGTTTTGTTACAAACAGATGCAGGTTTGGAAAGTTATCAACCCTAATAGACTCTTACCCCAAAACTTTCACATTTGACCTCTGACCTATTTATGTGACCTTTGACCCCAGAATATCATGGGAGCTAATATAGGGCATCTACTGATCAAGTTTGGTCACAAACAGATGCAGGGTTGGAAAGTTATTCAAATTTTTGTAAGGGTCACGGACGACGGACGGAGGACAGTGGCCGGACGCAATTTGGATCCCTTTATAGTCTCCCTCCACCTTTGGTGGGCTCGACAAAAATGACAGGGTTAATGCCCCATTTTTCCCTTCAGATTTTCTTCAAAGTATTATCATTTACGACTCTTACCGCTCGGCAAAAGCTGTCCTCGAAGTCTGCAAACTCTGGGCCTCCCATATTGGCAATGTCATCTTCCAGGAACATTGGGACATTGTCAATGCGAATAATGGTTGCATTGGCACCGACTCGAGTGGCCTCTAAATAGACATGACACCAAAATGAAAAAGGGGTTCAATTTAAGAACATGTTTCTTTCTACATATATAATACAATTGTGAACACAAGAGAATCCAAGCTCTGAGCCTCTCATACTAGCAGTGGTATTGTCAAGTAAGTTTGGCGCATTGTCGATGCAAATGATAGTTGCATTGGCACTGACTCGAATGGACTCTAAATGGACATGATACCAAAATGAAAAGGGGTTCAATTTAAGAATACTTTGTACAATTAAGTTATACATTCAACAAGGTGACTATCTGATTATAAACACATCATTTCCCCCTCTCTCTTTTGAAGTCCCGCTTCATTTCTGGAAGCCTCTATGTCTAATTGGTTAATTCTGTATTATCTATTTTTCTTTAAAAATTATTCAATACATGGACTATATTTAACTCGTTCAAGACTGAATAATTTTGCTATAACATGTATTCTCCATACAAACCTGCCTATTTAGTAAGTATTTTCTGGACCAGTCCTAAAAGCGTTTTATGCACAATTTGTAATAAAAAATAGTATTGGTCTGGGTAAATTAGGAGTGAAATATAGTCCATGGATTACTGAAAATAGTGCCATATAATCCAGAGTTAAATTTAACCTGCATTTGGACATATACAATGTAAGTGTAATAAACGAACAGGACTACAAATGTATAAAGTTGAAGATGAAAGTATACCAACCTCTACAGACAGCATTCTGCAGCTTCTGACTGGGTGTACAATCAGTCTCTGGCTCTGTGATAGGAGGTAGATGTTAAAATAGTTTGAACCATACTAAGCACATCGCTACCAAACAACTTTAAACTCACTACACAAATAAATTAGATTTAATCATATCACATCATTGTCAAATCAGCAATGTTTAAAATTTGCAATTTCTTTTTTTGCATTTAAAGAAAATTATTTTAGAGGTACTGTAAGATAGAGAAAAAAACATTAAGAAAATTTACAAATTTGTGTAAAAAAAAAAAAAAATATATATATATATATATTTCATTCTGTGTATTTTGTAATCTCCTAGGATAAAGAGAAAAACAAATGAAAACAATAGTCATCACAGATTTTGAAATGCATTGGAATTAACATAAAGAAACAATAACTCGGCTGAAATGCTTACAACATCATAATTGAAGAGCAAACTCTATCTAGACTGTACTTTTCAAGTACAGAAAAATAACCCTATCAAGATGTTTCAATGTTGGTATAATGTGCATCTTCCAAAAACCCACATTGGGGTATTCCCATTACCAGTCCCAATTGGATAAAATCAATATAAACAATTAATTGGCAGATACTGCTACTGAAGGGTCCTACCATTATTTTCTTTAGTTTGTAACATTTATATTTAATATTTTGAACTGGTTTTGAAGAATTGTTATAAAGGTTGAAATAAATGAAATTAAAATGAATTATTGAAAGGTTTATTGTTTTATTGAAAGGTTTATTTTATTCATGCAAACTCGTAGCCATACGGCTAAATTGCGTAGCATTTACAGTGTAAAAATACATAATACATCAAACAACATTATACTAAAATATTACAAATTTGTAATTTATTTTTTTTTATTACAAAAAGCTAGCTACCGCTTCTTAGGTTTTTTCTTTAGTTAATAATAAAATGTAGGTATTGATTAATTTGAACTGGTTTAAAAGGAAAGAGTAAACTACAGGGCAAGAAGAAGCAATACCTCCGACAGTGATGTAAGACACCGTGATGAAATCGGTTGCCGTGTTCAGCATAGCATCCGCACTGAGTGGCAGTGCCTCTATCAGCTGTGCATGGTACGCAGCCTCGTTGAACGTGCTCCCAGCAACCGTGTATGTTAGCGTGGCGATGACACTGCCCGACGCAAAACTGTCCGCCATACACCTCACATCATTTGAAATCACCTCCTCTAGGGTCTGTCCTCGTCTCTTCATGAAATAGTTCTCAATCTGGGGAATAAATGGGATATAAAATGACTAATCCATTCGCACAGATTTATCATGAAGTTAATAACCTGTTCCCTACTTGATTTTGCCATTCCCATAGAGCTAATACAGGGCCCACAAGGTTCCTGTAGGCAATGGTTAACTATAAGCGATGTAAGTGTTTGACACTACTAAGGGATTATCAAGCATTAATAAATATACAATAATAATTTCAGATTTGCATATCTACTAAATTAGCATAATGAGTGATGACATATGCATTCACTCATTATACTACATATACTTTAACCGATAATTGACTGTATACAGGTTCACCGCTTTTGGAAATATACCACAGCAGAGCTAATAACAGCTAGAGCAGAGAATTACTTACAGCTTGGCAGAGGAGATATTCTAATTCCATGAACGCCATGGTGGTACGGTCACCTAGGGCTGCAGAGAACTGGAGAGGACTGCCGTTATGTGTCGTCACACGGGCTGTCAGCGCGATGACAGACACAGCTGGTAGCAAAAAGCAAGGAAACAAAGACAAAATTAGAAATGAGGGGCCCATTTCATGAAAGGGTCTAATAGCTATATAAGACCGTCTTTACCGTCACTTGACTGCGACTGCTCTGCGACTGCTCTACGGACATACGGATGGCATTTGTTCCAATCACAAAGGACAAGTTTGGAATTATGAGAGCAAAGACATTTTTATACAACACGTGTTGCCATAAATGTCAAAGTTATACCAAGATTCTGTACGCATGGAGATATTAAGACCCTTTCATGAAAGGGGGCTCCGAATAAGAAAAAGAGATATGTGCCTAATCATCATAGACAGATTCTTATAGCTCTGAGGTATGTTCAAGATGGAAGCAAACTGGAAGAAGAGCAATGTTCTCTTCTCGTGTTTATCAAAGATTCCATTGGTCTATTAATTTGGCAGTAGCTAGTAAATATAGTTAACCCACTTCAGGAAGATGATAACTGATGAAATCTGTATTATATAATACGCAAACTTTTTTGTGTGCAACCTTTGAAATTGTAATACAGACTGTCCCAGAAAAAACGAAACCCAGTTTCATGGCAGAAATGTTATGTTATAATGAATAATTTCCTTGATGATATATATATATCCGAAAAGCTCTGTGTCTCTTCTTTCATTTGATGTACAACTTATGGCACATAATTCAAGCATGACTGAATTAGAACAATGGGAAGTGGTAATACCAATATTCCATTTGCACGCATTCATTTTAAGTTTGAGTGAGTTTTTTGTGTGAGTTTTAAGGGTTGTAAACGTACTTGTTTTTAAACAGGAAAAACACCACTTAAAAGTTCATATTGTTATCTTTTACATGACACCTCATGCTCAAACAATAAATGATTTATGCCAGAGAACGAGTACAATGAAAACATGCCTGATTTCTGCCCAAATGAGTGAAAGTTGAGTAAGAAGTCGCTCACCTTTCCTGACTTAGCAGATTACAAAGGACTTTGATGCATGAGTGAATTTACACAAACAATGGGGATCAGGGAAATATGGGAAACAGGCTAGATCAGGACAGTTACTCATTTGGGCTGGAATCAAGCATGTTTTCATTGTACTCGTTCTCTGGCATAAATCATTTATTTTTTAATCATGAGGTGTCATATAAAAGATAAAATTATGAATTTTTATGCGGTGTTTGTCCTTTTTCAAAATAAGTACGTTTACTGCCCTTCAAACTCACCCCAAAACCTCACCCAAACTTGCAATTTCTGCGTGCAAATGAAATTTTGGTAACACCACTTTCCATCGTTCTAATTCAGTCATGCGTGAATTATGTGCCATAAGTTGTATATCAAATGAAAGAAGAAACACAGGGCTTTTCAGACATATATATATATATCATCAAGGAAATTATTCATTATAACATAAAATTTCTGCCATGAAACCCGGTTTCGTTTTTTCCGGGACAGTCTGTACTGTGTAGTAGAGTATATTGAGTATCTTCACAATATATTAATAGTATACTTTATTATTATCATAACTAGCTGTACCCGCGGAAACCCGCGGGTTTTTGTGAGAGAGAGGCGATGATGACATAACGATACTTTAAATCTTTACTATTCCCAGAGTCATAATTTAAATAGTATAAGACAAAATAAACACGGGCGACTCAATCCCGCCCCACAACCCGTCGTTGGACGGGGCCCCGACGCATTAGGGTCCCGTCCAACGATATCCGGCCAATGTATAACAAAATCATAATGGTTTAGTACCCATGCAAAGTTATTCAGTTATCCCCCATATTTTATAGAGTCCATAATTTGTTCCGCTTGTATTAAATTAGATACAGTACATTCGTGTACTTGCTAATTTACAGTAGCTTCACCGCTGACCCCCCCCCCCCCCCCCCCCCCCGCGACTCCAATTGCCTGCATGACACATAACCCGTCGTGTCCCATGAACGTTTCATATCCAATATAAGTTCTCCGGCGTATACATTTTGTCATATTCTTGTGAAACCCGATGATATATTCCGTTGAAGCAAGGATATGGGAGTTCCATGGTTGAAAACATGCATTGCATAATAAATGAGCAGATACCCCCCCCCCCCCACCCCCAGGCGTCTTCTCTTCGCGGATGGCATAATACAATCATCTTACCGCAAGATGTCGAGATTGTATAAAACTCCCCTGCTCCACCATTGTCCACCCCGCTTTATTCACTTCAATGCACTTTGCACGCCCGCTCAGCTGTGTACAAAGCATGTGGGCTCGTGGACTTAATACATCTTACCACAAGCTGGCGCAATTATAGTATCGTGTACGGTAGGGCGAATAGATAGTGACCAGAGACGATGGTCAGCAGGTCAGTGAGCTATGCAAATAAACTACGGTTCGGTGGGGTAATTTGATGACTGCGCGACGTGTATACACGGCTGTACAGCCATTGCGCGTTGTATAACCGCAGCTAAATTGAAGTTGTCGCATTTTGTCGTCCATGCACTTACAAACACGATGCCAATCGGCAATAGCGATCAGTACCATACCATCCGCGTAATATAAATATTGATATTTATCAAAACCTGGGTAGTTTCGCAACGTGTTATATCTAAAATGGTTTCTCGATATATTATTTGTTTTATCTACTCCAATTTATATTCTTACAAATACTTTTACGGCGATAAATCGTTAGTCAATGCTCGGCGTCTTAAACGGGCAATTGGCATTGCTGACTTTCCCTTTTCTTCGATCTGGACGACGATCACGGGGCGGGAGCGACTCGGGAATGCCTTATTGTCCTCCGCAAAACGTATATCCTTCGATCGCGACGGTCGGGAAGTCGCCGAATCCTCGGGGTGAGGATATCTCGAGTGGGAGGCATTTCGGGGGTTGAAGCTTACCGTATTAATATAATAGATACAAGTATAGGAAAAGTTAAAACAGTTTTACAGGCTGTTTTGTCTTTAAGCTTAGGCACTTCAGTAAGTGAGTAAGTTTTACTTAAGAGTATTTAAACAAACACACCAACAAATGCAAGACAAATTTTACTCATACCAGCCACCCTCTCCTTACAATAACCATACCGGCGCCGTAGCTCTTATTAGAACTACAAGCTCAATAAAGAATACCAACAGTCCTTTCCAGGACTACCAACAGTCCTTTCCAGGACTACCACAGTCACTTTTTAAGACTATCCTAGAGGGAACACCAAAAGTCCTTCTCAGGACTTTCCAATCCTCCCTTCTTAAATGGTGCAACAGCAAACCACATATATATTAAATTCTACTCACGTCTGCATGTAGCAGCATCCGTCTTGACCCGGCCATACCTTGGGAGGCAGGCACACACATACCCGGGGGATGTTGGGATATCGACGCACCCCTCAACAGCACTATCACATGGTTGCGAGGAACAATCTGGAGAAAAGAAAAGGAGAGAGGAAATTTGTCATGAAAGATTACAATAATAAAAGAAATTAAAAAGGCAGTGTTCTTGATACACACATCCCATGTATGTGGAGATAGACGCATCCATCAACAGCGCTATCACATGGTTGCGAGTCCTGAACAACCTGCAGAAAAAAAGGAGAGAGGAAATTTGTCATAAAAAAATTACAATAATAAAAGAAATGAAAAAGGCAGTGTTCTTGAAACGCTGTCCCAGTGATGTGGGGATATCATTCATCCATCATAGGTACCCCCTCTCGATAGAAGAAAAAGGGGAATTTGTTATGAAAAATGAACAACTTTATTTAAATGTATAAGGCAGGGTTTAACATTGGCACATGCTTGCTTGCTCTGGGGCCACCTAAATTAACCAGGTATGTCTGAATATCCATCAACAGCATTATCACATGGTTGCGAGGCACAGCCTGTAGATTAAAGAAAAAGGGGACTTTGTCATGAAAAATGAACTACTTTAATTAAATGTAGGTAAGGCAGGGTCCAACATTGGCACATGCTTGCTTGTCTTGGGGCCACCTAAATTAACCAGGGATGTCTACATATCTATGCATCCACCAACAGCAGTATTGCATGGTTGGGAGTCACAGCTTACAGTGTCAAATATAAGGGTCTACATGTATGTCATGAAAATTACAATGATATAATTACAGAAGTTCACAAGACTGGGTTTCAAATTAGCACCCACAAATAATTTTCTCAGTTTTTCTACAAATTTGTAAAAGAATTGGTAGTTTACAACACAGCTAGGACAATCATTACTATAAATCAGTAACACCATGCAATTTATATACATATAGGATAACGTTAACATACCTCTAAGTGCTGGTGGTTGTGGAGTTGGGATTACTGCAATCAAACAGGAAGAGAACAATACATTATTATTGGTTAGTTTGACTTTAATATCATATTTATCAAATATAATTATTGCAATAAATCTAACAATTCAGAAAAAAGGGGAAGAAAAAACATTTTGGTAGAAAAGTGTGAAAATCAAAACTTATAAGCAATTTAAACAAATTATTTTGAAAACAATATTTTGTTGGATTGGAGTAACGGGCAACCAAACATTAGGGTAGGTAGGTAGGTTTTTTTTTTTTTTTTTTTCAGGATTCGCACAAATACACAAAAACACACATATAACACACAAATAACACATATTGATATTGGAGAGAATTGTTTTATTTTATTTAAATTATTATTTTTTTTATAACAAAAATTAAAAAAAATCAGAAAAAACCTTTAGGGTCGGCGGTATTTTTAGGGTCGGGCGAGTTACGCCAATCCAACCATATATTTTTCATGGCCTAAGGTCAAATATTGTATCTGCTAGTTCTGTAATTATAATTATAACAAAGAGCATTACGTTTCACCCAAGTTAGAAAATAACCGCTTCTCAGGCCTGAGGAGAGGTTGAGAGATTCGTGCTTCTAGTAGAATTTTATCACCGTTTACACCGTTCTTATCGGTTTACTGCGTGTAACCGGAGGAGATTATCTCTATAATACCACTAGGTCTCGGGGGGGCAGTTAACAGGGCATGGAATGTTGACGAAAGCTATTAAAATGGTTGAGTTGATTTCCACCGTGGTGGAGATCACGGCTAACTTAGTGAAACGTAATGGTAAATAATAAAACAACCTCAAATCATAATGATAGAAATATAACAATAATAATAAAACATTGTGCTAACCTAGGTGAGCTCCTACAGTGCTTTAATTTGCACCTTCATCTAATATTATTATTAGGACCGGTCATTGAATATATACATACCTGCCATCAATCCAGCACACATACATATAATTAAAGACCTATAAATAAATATGAATAGGTATTACTGTGAACAACTGTACTTACCAGTGCAAGTTCGTCCGTCTACATTGAGAGAATGTGTGGTTGCACATGAACAGGTGAAGCTACCCGGAGTATTGGTACACAATTGTTCACAATTGTCAGTATTCAGCGTACATTCGTCCACATCTGCAAATGGGAACACAATAGTGTTACTAAATATTATACAAGCCTTGAAGTTATGTTTTAAATTATGAATGAGCAGCATAGACTCTATCTAACGTAATTAGTTTTGGGGCATGATCAGTCAAAGCTATAGATACCCACAGTGTTGTATGTACAGAGCAGCTGCTTCCCAAATATCAGTATTTAGCGTTCAATCGTCAGCATCTCCAGATGGGAACATGACAGCGTTTCAAATTATGCTTTAAATTATATTTGAACATCATGACGTCCATCATAGATATCGGAATTAGTGTTGGGACAGGAACAGGAGAAGCTACCAATATTATTATGCCAAGCTTTTCACAATTATTAGAGAGTACTCTACTCTCTAATAATTGAACTACTGTACCCTAGCTGTCCCACATCCACAAATTGGAATGCACCAGAGTTTCAATTTATACCAGAGTTATGGTTTAAATTATCTCTTTCACATATGCAATATAGAACATATTAGTGTTTCAAGTTACATATTGCAAATGAAGTTCTAAGTTCCAAATTAACAAATAATATGTAGGTATGTATAGATGTATGTAAGTATTTAAGGTTGAATACTGTATATGAATGTTTGAATCGTATGTATGAATATGAACTCACCATCACAACCGCGCATATCAGCATTCAGTGTGAAGCCTGTGTTGCAACTGCATACGTAAGAGCCGTCTGTGTCATTACAGGTTTGGGCACAATCCCTCACTGACATACACTCATCAATATCTGGAAAAATAAAACAATGTTTCAATTAACAACAAAATCAAACAATTAATGAATTTAGTAATTATAGTTCATTCGTTTGTTTCTCATATCTAAAAAGGGTATCTACACCAGGTCAGGCTAACTTTCATTGAGTCCTTTAGGCTTAAAAAACCAGTACAAATTAATAAATAGCACATCATACAAATAATTAATTGTAAAATTACAATCATCCCAAATGCAAGTTAGCAGGCACATAATATTAAATTGCAGCAACAACAACAACAACACCAATCAAGAAAGGTGACAGGCAGAAACAGTCATGGAGAGAATGTTGGAAATTACCAAATTTATACAGAACACATTTTTATGATTTTATATTAAGATTATTAAGGCTCTAAGATAAGAGTGTTCTTCAATGAACCCCGTGAGGCTAAGAATAACAAAGCGCAATGGTCGCTTGAACCATGTACTTACTTATGCAAGCATCTATCACTGAAGAATATGTGTAGCCTTCGTTGCAAGTACAGATGTAGCTGCCCACAGTGTTGTTACATACTCCATTCAGGCATATGTCTGGTGTCAAGCACTCATCAACATCTGAAAAAAGCAAGCAATAAACAAAAGAAGTTAACAATATTATACAGGTGATCAGCTAAAATGCTCTATGGGGAGCAAACACATTGTATTTTTGGGGAGGGGGAGGTGCAGAGTTAGCTAACTAACAGTATAAGTAGACACCACATTCAGACATTCTCAATCAATGCAACATATACAAGCAAAATGGAGTATGCTATAATTTCTCTGCATCTTTTCAGCAAAATTTGTGTCTAGATAAATTGGAAACCCCAAATAAATGGATGTAAATTGCAAATGCGGGAAATAGTAATGATGCGGTTAGGGGTAATACTCCATATGACTATGGTAGCTGTGAAGAGATGGGAATTTCTAGGGGTTATTAATCCTCTCTGTGCATAATTGGTGCTTATCTGTGTGTTCACTTGCCTGCATGCTTTACATGCTGAGTAGAACAGATGAAGCATTGTGTATCTAGTAGATATATATATGCTTTTCATGCTGGACACTGCTCCGGTTGGTCCTATTCAATCTGTATACACATCTTATTCTTAACTCATACAGCTATAACTCATACAGCTAAATACTGATAAATATATAACAATTAAATCCAGCAGATTTTTGACAAAAAAATAGTAATTGCCAGGGAAGGGTTTAATTATCCTAGGGTTAAACACCGGTATCAATTTATACTCCTAGGTAGAAACCAGCAATGTGGATAAAATGTCTTGCTGATGGACCTAAAATGCCTGGGCATAGATTTGGTTTCAAAATCTGGTCCTGTGATTAGAAGTCATCACTCACCCTGTACAGGCACTGCACTGTCTGGCATGATGAGGTTATTATTTGGTCCAGTGAGCCGGGCCAGGAACTCTGCGTCCAGCATGGCCTGTGTGATAGACCCTGCAGGAACGTCCACTCTCCACACAGAGTTTGCTACAAGTCCGTTGGTCAAAGATGACGTAGATGTAGGGGACTCGATGAAGGTTACTGAGAAAATGTTAGTGATGTTGGCACTGCCTTCCAGATGATCCAGGATCTAAAAGCAAGGAGAAATAACAATAACAGATTAAACATTTAAATAAAACAACTTAGATTGCAACAAATGATTAAATTAAATATTCCTCTTGAGGACTCAATGACTTGATGAAGGATACTGCAAACTCCCAGATGATTCAGGATCTAAAGATAAAGGACAAATAGCAGATGTTCAATTTAACTAAACTCACTTAGAGAGCGACACAAAATCTATCAAATGAAGACTGGATTGCATTTCAACCTAGTCAGTTACTCTAGATCTGCCAGTTAACACATTGCCTACTGGAACCTGGTGAGTCCTGTATTAACTCTACGGGTTTACAAAAGCAGTAATGAACGAGTTAGGTGAACTTACATCTGTAGCGAGCTGACTGTTGATGGTCGGGTCCAGGATCCTGTCTGGGTCGGAGGGCACTGCAATCCCCTTCACATACTCCAGTGTGATGCTCAGGTACAGGGTGGTGGAGGCTGCGAGACAATGACATAACACATATCATGAAGACTTCATATGCAAGGGGCAACTTATTGCATGAAAGATAATAAATACACAATTATAAAAAAGATAAAATTGATATGATGTCAGTGAAAAGAACAGTTAACGTAGAATGCCAATTAAGCTCTTCAAAATACTCCAGAGTTAATATGATAAGGAAAATAAATGCTATGGCCTCAGTAATAAGAACAGGTTAATTGCCATGCTAAACTTACTCAAATACTAGTTGCATGAGATTATTCTAAAGCCATTTAGGGGGCGGGGAGGGGGAGGGATCAACAATATGTATCTCTCTTCACTCACCAGTTCACACTCCAGGGCAAACCCATGTAAGTGTTGTTGACATCTGAAGCTGCAAACAATGTTTGCACAATATCGTTTTTGTGAGGACGCAAAAATATTATACTACCAAATGTATGACACCTATATCTCATTCTTAAACCGTTGGGGTTGGAAGGATGAGGTAGGGGGCGGGGTCGGCATTCATAGAATCTACAGTGATAAACAATAGTTATGTTTTCCTCACTCACCAGTGCATACTCCTGGTGAACTCTCGTAAGTGTCGTTGGCGCAGTCACACCTGAAGCTGCCAACGACGTTGACACAAATCTGTGTAGCCGTACAGTTGTGAGTGCCCAGTGTGCATTCATCCATATCTGAGTGTGAGGTGAGGAAATGTAAATAGAAAGTTAGAGTTTCAACACTCAACATTTTATAATCATCTAACCTGGACGAGAATGAATGCAAATTGAAGAAATTGCTTTTGCTTTTAATATGTGTTTGCAGCGACTGTGGCAGACAAATTTTGATTTTAATTGTAATTGGCGATAATGTGTGAGAAATGACTAACTTGATTAAAAATATTGTGAAATTGATTAAACAAATCTTAACAGTAGTAGTTGCTACATTTAAATTGGGGAAAATACTTGTTTGGGTGAATTTGACTTTCATTAACGGTTTATTCTTCATGTACAATGTATTTTGGTTATATAAACCCATTCAGACTGTTTCAAAGAACATTCGCTCTGGGGTCTGTATGAATAGTGCATGAATGGATAAAATCAATAAATCAAACCAGATTGTCTTCAATGGGCTAATTGAGCAATAAACACGCTGAATAAAAGAGGATACCTTCACAGTTGGCAGCAACAAGCACGTAACCAGCATTGCAAGTACAGGTGAAGGACCCTGGAATGTTGAGACATGTTGCTGTAGCGCTGCAGTCATCCGTCTCAAACATACACTCATCGAAATCTGTGCAAGGATGTAATAAAACCAAAGTCAAAATCATCATGATTTCAAACAGATGAAAGTTATTGTTCTATATAGTTATAAAGTCGTAACTACCAATAAACACAAGTTACACTTTAAGTACTCTAAATCATTACACACATTGTCATAATAATCACACTGGGAATTCAATTATATCAACGGCATCTTTTCTTCCCAATGCTCAGCCATCTATCGCACCCAACTATACCATCTTTGGCTATGGGTATCCGTGACTCTATAAATATTGGAAAGTTTGGAAGTAAAGGTTTAGTGATATTGTTTATCAGTTAATCTAACCTGTGTTGCATCTTTGCATGGAAATGTAAAATTGTAACAACTATAGAAAATAACCTATAATACCTACAAATTTCAACAGAGAAAAAATTATTTTTTTGGAATTTGGATAAACTCCAACAAATTCTGTGTAGTTAAATTTTACATCCATGTTTTGCATTGAGGAAGGGTACATGTTTTTATACCATTTGCTAATGGGTATTACATACCAACCTGGCAAGTCAGAGACCTTTGCTTTAAATGATTCATTCATATGCATACATCATCAGCCAAGAGAGAGAAGGGATCTATGACCCTTTTCGTGTTTCAGAGACAATCATTTCAAAAGTTTGACAGCCACGTAGAAACCAACGTAATTCTCTTTTATATTGTTGGAATGTTCCCCAAGTTAGACGTAATATAAAGTTTGCATAACTCAATTTAGCCAAAAATTTACTTCACGCCTTTGTCACTGTTACACAAAGATACGACACTTACCAAGACAAATACCCATGTCTCTAACATAGCCTTGACTGCACATGCACACTCCAGAGCCGATTGTGTTCATGCAGTCCTCGTTTGCTCCGCAAAATGTACCTGTCGTGCATTCATCAATATCTGTGTGCAAATACAAAACAGACATTCTTTTATTTCCGTTTTTCATTTTAAAATGTAATAAAAACAAAGTGGACATTCATTGATATCTGTGATAGACACAGAAATACCTAGACATTCAATAATATCTGTGTTCAAGATAAATTTTAGTGAGGATAAGTCTTATTCTAATAATATTACATTATAATTTAGATGGTAGTTCTGTGACTGAAGCTAGCTTCTATTTTGGGTCTCAAGTGCATATTCATATTTAACTCAATCAAATTTATTCTCCACTTTATTCTCTTACTGTACATGAATATATAGTTAAAGATCAACCGGACACATACCTTTGCAGAATGTGGCATTTCCCATGAAACCATCCCTACAAGCGCACATGAAGCTGCCCACGGTGTCCGTGCAGTCCGCGCCAAACTGGCAAATTTCTGGTGTATCCTCACACTCGTCCACGTTAGTGCAGTTTGCGTCCGGATCACCAACAAAACCTGACTGGCAGACACAAGAGTAGGACCCTGGTGTATTAGCGCAGTTAGCGTTGGTCCCACACATAAAGTTTCCTGTAGTGCACTCATCGACATCTAAGGTAAAACAATGAGACAGAGAGAAAGTAAATAAATAAATACATGCAGTAGATATCAAATTAAGTATCATCATCATTTGAATTATGTACATAAATAAATATGGGTGAACAATGCTTACATGAATATAGTGTATAATCAGTCTTCATGAGTATGTGCAAGGTGTATTTCAACAATTATATTTTTCCCTTAAAAAAAAAAAGTAGCTTCTGACAGACAATGAACAATATCACGAGAATAGAGAAAAGAAGAAACTTATGTTTCTGATGCTTACCAGTACAGCTCACAGAGCCATCGCCGATATAGCCATCATTACACTGGCACTCGTATGACCCTGCAGTATTGTTACACATGGTGTTGTTTACACTACAGGGGCTGGATAGGCACTCGTTGATGTCTGCAATTCAATACAGAAATAAACAACATATAAATAATCATCTGAAATATATGACAAGTTTAAATCAAGCGTCATCCGCAGCTCATAAAGATAAATTGATGTAGCTGTCGTTGCAGTAGCTTTCATATGACTACTCATGTTTCTTCCATTGAGAGGTGAATTAAATAGAAAAATGAATGCTATTTAATAACAATGAATGAATTTAATAAAACTAATGATGTTCAATTTCACATGGTCATGTTAACTTAAGTCTACTCTGCAGCAAATTTTTGAATTATGCATCAATATAAAAGCACAATTGTAATAATAATAATAACAATCATTATTATTATTATAATAACAATAAAATATCATAATAATAATACTAATACAAACAGCAATAATAATTATTATTTATAATATGAACACACAATCATACAAATAACAAAAACAACAACTAAATCAACAACAAATACAATAATAATAATGATAAAAAATAACAATATATATGTTGTTAGTTTAGATAACATCTCTGTAAGATGTGAAAGTAGTATCCACAATAGTAAATGGTGGACTCACCACTGCACAAGGTGTATGGTTCACCCACAAAGCCTGCCAAACAAGCACAGCTATAGGAACCAACAGTGTTGGAGCAGGCAGTGTTAGCAGCACAGGATCCATCCGTCGTACATTCATTATCATCTGCATCAATCAAAATGATAACAAGTTAAATTTTGTTATACCCTTTGAAATTCAAATTCAATCAAAATTTCAATTCATGAAGAGTAACATGATCCTTCTCAATAATTAATGCTCAATCCGGTCAACAAAATGCACGACTATAGATAGCAATAGTGTTATTGGCACATGAATAAACCTTGATCATTCAGCCTTCATCCTTGTCTGAATGGACAATTAAAATTGGTTGCCATGGTGACAATAATAATATTCTTTCATAAATCATTTAATACTTGGTTCTTGTACAATGTTTATCAAATTCCTGAATGCAATAATACCAAATAATTTGCCATTTCATCATGATATGTATTATAACATTGCATGCAAATTAAAAGCTCTGTCTGAATGGAGGCACTTTTACTGTAAGGAATATGATTAAAACTCTAATATAACAACAGGAATCAATTCTAATATGCCTCTTCCTATTTGCATATTTTCACGCTAGTCCCATTTTGTATGGCACAAAATTCATTGTGAGAATCATTAAAAAGAAATATGAATATTACGAATAGAAATGCCGAAGTCAGTATTACAAAATTTGAAAAAAAATGTTGCAAATTTGCAAATATAAGGATAGTGTTTGTTACACTTGCTTTTACAAAATAGTAACTTCTTCAGAATAAAAACTCAGATACATACCCTTAATATATATTTCTTACTAATAACGCTATATCCTTATTAAAAACAATATCACGATATCACAGTTATTTGTACAAAATGCCCCAAATGGTTGATCCTGGCCTCCACTTACCCATACAGCCACCAGTAGTATATGCATCTCCTATGAAGCCTGGTAAACATGCACAGGTGCGATTGCCCTCCGTGTTGGTGCACACAGCATTAGCAGAACAGGTGTTGGGGTCCATTAAGCATTCGTCGATGTCTGAAAGATGAAGAAGAGGTAATGACGTAATAAATATAAAAACAATTATTAAATAGGGTGCAACTTCCCATGAAATTTAAAATCGTTTGCAAACTTAATATATTCAAACTGGGTTAACATGCACACAAGTGATTCCACATTGTGTTGACACAAACAGCGTTGTCACAACTTGTGGTCTATATGTATATAATGTATATATCTCTATCTATATAATTATCTATCTATTTATCTATCTATCTATCTATCTATCTATCTATCTATCTATCTATCTATCTATCTATCTATCTATATATCTATCTATCTATATATTTATCTATCTATCAATCTATCTATATATGGATATATGGATCTATATATCTATCTATCCATCTATCTATCTATCTATCCTTCAATCTATCTATCTACCCACCAGAGCAATTTCTGCCGTTGCTATCCAGCTGGTATCCTGCATCACAGTCGCAGCTGAATCCACTGAAGACGTTTGTACAGGACGATTCACAAAGACTTGGAGAGCACTCATCAATATCTGAAAAAGATCATTGCAAATTACAGACGCCATTAGTACAGCACATTGTCATGTTAATTGACTGAATTTGATTGATTGATTGATAATTAAGTGAGGAATTGATTAAGGAATTGATAACATGATTAATCTATATCTAAGTCAAAATAAATAATTCATTAATTGATAGATTGTTAGGTTGGTTTGTTCATTTAATGATGTGATTAAATAATTCAGGAATCTTAATTAGAAGATGAAAAAATAAATGACCATTTCAAAAATTGATATCTAAAGCACATTTTAAAATATGAAATCAATAAATAAAAATAAAATTGCAAACACTTTCATTTGAGGATTTCAAGGTTGTGTTTGAGAGCACTCTGTCAGGATTTGTCTATTTCAGAGAAAAATTATTACTTTTGTTATAATTTCCTTACCAATACATGAGGTTCTTTGCCCATCTAGTTCCAACCCTGTTTGGTTACAGAAGCAGAAGTCAGTCGTCCCATCATTGGCACACAGCGTGTAGCTGAGACACGGTGAGGCTGAACATGGTGTTGCCACTATGCAGAAGAAAAAATGATCAAATGTACATGTTAAGCCTTCATAAGCTATCTAGAATTTAAATGTAGTCTCTGCTAGATCTAGTTCCAATCCTGTTTTGATTATAAAAGCACAAATAAGTCATACCAGGCACTAGTTAGCACACTTGCTGGCCTCAACTGGTCAGGTTAGGACATCATGTGGAAGCTATCAAGAACAAGAAGTTGGAAAAAGATCAAATGTCGGATGTTAAACCCACAGAAACTGTGATCCCTGCAATGTTTGGCTCCAACCCTTTTAAAGGGGACCACCAGGCAGAGAACAACACATTATTATATGTTATGGTACCGTTTTGTGATATCAAATAGATACCCAACATTTTGCAAAGGGTTGTGTAATTCATAAACAAAGCAATTAATTTTCACCACTTACGGAACCACTGCTATTTCCTGGTTCCATACGGGCCAACCATTTGCGAGTGCGCCAATGCTATTCACGCGTACGTTTGTAGACAATAGATTCCCGGACGATTCGTTCGTTCTGCACACGCATCGCAGTCTCGCAATTCAGACCGCATGAACGCATGCTTTAGAATGGTGATGCGTTTCCAATTATATATATTTTTTTCTGGAAACATATTTTTGTGAACTTGTTGATGGAATGGAATACTAAAGATGTTACCTTTCTTTTAATAAGAATATTATTTTTGGGTGGTGGTACCCTTTAAGTTGCTAGATACAGACCTAAGCAGAAACAGCTTGGAATTGCTTTTCTAAACTATCCTTGGCACATCATCCAATATACAGTTCATTACATGTGCAAGACAATATGTTAACAGGGCTTAAATCCACAAAGTATAAGTTAATTTCAAGCAATTTTTAAACATTTTCAGCAATTAATGCGAGTATTATTGTCTCTCCTCTCATCAATTTACTTTCTAGCAACATTAATAGAGCGTGTTACTCACCATCACACGACCTGCCATCAAGGTTAAGCGTAAAACCGACTCCACAAATGCAAGTGAAGCTCCCGGGCGTATTGGTACAGTCCTGAACACAGTCATTCGCTCCATTGTCACATTCATTGTCATCTAATGAGTAAAATAAAAACCACAGGATGTCAAATTAATACATTTTCAATTCAATTCAATTTCTATTGTAATATAAAAAAGAAACATCAACAATTAAAAAATATTCAAATGCAAAATTAATTCCCAAATTAAATATACATTCTTTCAATATGACGGAAGAATATCAACATGTACATTTGGAAATATGGAAAGCCTGCAAAGCTAAAGCTTTAATATACATGGTCAACCCATCAAATGTACATTATATATTTGCTTTTTCTCACAATATTTGCCCACAACATCCCCTCGCCTTACAGTTTCCTATTAATCTGCTACAATCCTTGACATAAGTACATGGATTAAAGGAGACTAATTCGAAAGAAGAACAAAAATAACAAAAAAGTGAAAGTATATAATAGGAACAAAATTACATGAAGAATGGAGGTGTGTACCGCATACCTGTACATGTCACTCCGTCGCCAAGGTAACCAGCATTGCACTGGCAGGTGTAAGAGCCGTTTGTATTGGTGCAGACTGCATTCGTATCACAAGGTGACAAAGTCATATTGCATTCATCAATGTCTGCAGAGAGATAATAATAACAATGATAATAGTGATCATAATACAAATAATAATAATACTAATAATAGTGATAATAATAATAATAATGATAATAATAATAATAATAATAGAACAATAATAATAATAATGAAATAAAATAAAATCGTCTGGACAATAGAAAATATTGCTGATTTTTAAAACTAAATCCTATAGTGCGTTTTACTATAGGTTTTCCCACTCAATTTTGCGATTGTGTCAATCGAATTGATAATAGGAGCAAACGAATTCACGAGATTTGCGATCGCCGTGTCAAAGCAGCATTCGAATTCGTAAATAGTCTTTCAAAATCACGTAGGAGCAAGTAAATTTGCATAAAGAGCATACCTTTTCATCAATGGTCATTCGAATTCGCGAAAGGGCAGTTGACAGTTGGCTGCACATTCGCAAATTCGAGTGCCCATAAATGAACTTCTGTGTCTATTCACGAAAGCGTATGCGTATGCATGAATTCGCTTGCTCTTATTCGGAATTTGGAAGACCGATACCAACGATTACGCGGTAATGCGTGAATTTGAATGACCCTTAATGAATTCGATTGAAAAAAGTGTAAACTTGAGCGGGAAAACCTATACTAGTTTTAATACTAGTAAAATACTAGATTATGAATTGTACATATTTCAACCAACATTTCTCCATCATTGCATGTCTAACATTGAGTCAAAGTTCAATATCAAACTTTTTTTGCGACACCTTGTAGAACTTACCTATGCATATGCCTCCGCTCATCATGTAACCGGTATTGCATGTGCACATGAAGGAACCAAACGTGTTTATACACGTCGAGGCAAAGGGACAGTCATTGATGGCAGAATTTGCACACTCGTTGATATCTGCAAAAAAGTAAAATAATATCACTTTATAACATACCTTAATCTATATCGAAATTATACAAAGTGAAGGTCTGTGATAAACCTGTTTAAAACAGAATCAAGTTAACCTGAAAAAAAAAACATGCAATCAAAAAGATGCTCATCATACCTATGCAATTAGTGTCGGTGCCATCAGAAACAAAGCCATCAGAACAGTTACAAATGTAGCTCCCAATGTTATTCACGCATACGGAGGTGTCTGCAGTGCAGTTGGTTATTCCCTGAGTGCACTCATCCAAATCCAAACAGCTGATGCTATCGTTGGAGGGGATGTACCCGGCCTTGCAGACGCAAGTGTAGTAACCAACCAGATTGACGCAGTCCGTCTCCACTGGGCAATCGTTGAGGCTCGGATTCGAACATTCATCCACATCTGAACAAATTTTTGAGAGAGAGAGAGAGAGATTAGTTTTAAGTGATCTATTAACTATAAATTTGTTTCCCAAAAGGGATATTTGAGCTTTCACTCACATACCAATATCATTAGAAGATTCTTGAGAATGTTTTGTGAGATTTTTATAGAGGAGGAATAATGTTTACCTAGTGAAAACAAAAGTGAATTAGTGTATGATTTTATCCCGTTTGTTCGCGTGAAGTAGTCCCTGAATTTGGATACTTTTGACTATGGAAGCTTTAGAATTCAATGTTAAATATCTCCATAACTAAAGAGAAATTTGAAAAATCGAAACCCACTTCATTCTTCAAACGACAAGGCACAAGAGAAGTGTGAAAGCTCCAAGTGATTTTGATTGAATTTTCACAACGTTAATGGATTACTTTTGTCTTTAAGCAATATTTTCAAAGATAAACAAGAAAATCTTGACACCATTTTTATGAGCACGTATTTCAGACAGAGATGTATACATGTAGGCTTGTAGCACCGATCAGATTATTTAAGCGATATTTTCAAAGATAAACAAGAACATCTTGACACCATTTGAGCACGTATTTCAGACAGAGATATACATGTAGGCTTGTAGCACTGATCAGATTTCTGCCAAGTATTTGCTGAGTATTTATATAGCTCAAATTAGGACAGTGAGTTAGACCTAAACTATTTTCTCTATTTTAAAATCCACACTTTTATAAACACGAACACTTAGAAAAAAAATGCCACTCTTTCCTCGTAATTCATGTCAAACCGTTTGCCAATTAATTAAACAATATTAGTTACCAACACATTGCTATTTATAGGACTTTTGTCAAAATGTGTATTGCAATTCACTAGCTGTGCACAAACCACTTATTGCTATGACTGGTATGTTAATTAGGCAAGCTCCAGCAAGTTGAAACGGGTGTTAAATAATAAAAACGCTTCTCTTTTTATAACAGATATCAACATGCATACAATAGCTATATTATAATGAAAAACTTCAGTATTACTCCTATGTTCTTACCAGTACAGGGTTCACTCTTGCCATTGCCATAGTAACCGCTTCTACACTGGCATGTGTAGGACCCCGGCGTGTTAATGCAGTGGGAGTTGGAATCGCATGTATCCGTTGTCTCCGCACACTCGTCGATGTCTGAGGAAAAAAAAAAAATTTTACTCAAAAATAAATGTAGGCATTATTTCAAATCTGCTTTTCACATTACATGTAAACAAAAGAAGAGAAAAAATATGTTTATATTGTATCAAACAGAAAGGTAATGTCAAACGTTTTTTTCAAAACAGGTTAATTTTCATATTATACGGAAGGGGATTGTAGATAATAGGCTTTATAGAATTAACAATCGACCTGTGTATTTCCGTTGTGGTCACTATTCATTAATTCCAGCAAAGAGTTTTTTTTTTCAGTTCCACACTGTTCCAAACTTTTCTTGTACGAACCTCTGCAGGCGCTCTCGTCATCATTGGTTGGTTCCCACCCTATCTCACACTGACATGTGAAGGATCCCACAGTGTTGGTGCAGGCAGAGTTATCCCCACAGTTGTCAGTCTGAAACATGCACTCGTCCACATCTGCAAACAAAAAAATGAAAACAAAAAATGGTGGATTGATGGATTACAATAAAGAATTTCAATCATAACATACTTGAGTTACAACTTGTTTCCTTCCAAATTTGAAATTCTTATATAGAGTTAATACAGGGCTCACATGCAGGCAGATTTACATCCCCACAATTGTCTATCTGAAACATATGAATTCGTCCACATCTGACAAATAAAATGGTGGATTGATGGATTGCAATAAAGAATTTAAATCCTGATTTTTTGGTCAAGTTGAGTCATCAAGGGCTCGAGTCCCAAGTCAACAGGGGGCTGATCAAGTCACAAGTCGAGTCCGACAGGTGGTAGAGTAACGAGTCAAGTCAAATCTTTTTCTAATGTACCAATCTCAAGTCAAAACGAGTCGAGACAAGAAAAAGTTTTTAAGTTGAGTCAAGTCAATCGAGTTAATAGATTATGGTTCAAGTCGCGTTGAGTTGAGTTATAACAACACGAGCTGCTACTAACCTTCACACGTCCTCATGTCCATATGGAGACTGTAGCCGGACAGGCAGGAGCAGACGAGTCCACCCACCATGTTGGAACAGGTCTGATTGCAGGTGTTGAGGGTCGCATCCATGCAACTATCAACAACTGCATCAAACAACAGAACAAATATAACAAAAATACATTGGTTATATATTGCATCACAAAGATATTTTAAATTCATATGTCTCATTGTATTCCGTTTAGCATCAATTATGACACAGCATATTAAATGTCTAAGTGCTTCTCAGTTATTACTACAGACATGGGGCACAATGCCAGCTTGCACATAATGTGCCCATATCATCTACACTCCCTGTGAAGCATAATATTCCATGCAGTTTACGAGTCTCCCATGACTTCCATATGAACACCTCCATTTGGGCATGCAACTAGCAGCATCACACGTGAGAAGAAAATATAGGGCTACAGACGGCGGCCCAGTGGTACTGCAGAGTACAAAAGGGGAGCAATAAAGCCCCCCTTGTTCATGCATAAGACCTGGGAGTACTTACGTATGGGTGTACAAGCCTTTCTATTGTTTCAACTTTATTTCTCTCTGACTTACCCATGCAATTAGCGCCATCACCTTCGAGAGGGGTGGGGCAGTCTCCACACATGGGGGTAATGGAGGGGGCCGCAGAGTCTATGCAGATAACATCGGGGTAGCAGTAACCCGCGGTACAGGTGTCCAGGTCCTGACTGCAGTCATACCCACTCCATCCAGGTTGGCAGTCACAGTTGACAATCTGTTGTGAACAGAGAAACATGTTTTTAAAAAACATGTAAAAACACTGTAAAACACCCTGCACAAAATTCACCAGGGTTCATTAATATTAAATCAATAGTTCCGTGCGGGAAATGCTGATTTGTTTGTATCTGGTTAGTTACCAGGAATATGAATCTGTATACTGTAATTCAGTCTTTAAAGGGCCTTTCATTTTACAAGCTCTGCTTTCTCGATTGGGCTATGCCTCATTTTAAATAACAATTATTATATGAACATTTCTTTTGGAAAATAATATGTTAAATTGTTTTATGTTGCATACAAGAAATGCCAATCTAATATACTTTCGATATAGTTTATATGTTACATGCCGTTGAAAATGTAGAAAATAAAGGTATCAAATCAAATCATATAAAAGACTCCTTACCGCAAAGTTGTAGAAGGTAAAATCTTCGCCTGGCGCTTGCACGTCCCAGTTACAGGTGCCCCCGTTCTGGCAGTTGCAGACCTTGACTCGATAGAACAAGCTGTTGGACGCACCACCATCGCTCACCATGACCACCAGATTGACAAAGTCGGTGTTGACCAGTGTCCAGTCAAGCAGTCCAGAGGCTTTAGAGAAAAAACATGGGAATAAGTAGAATTCAATGAACAAAAGCAAATATGACTCAACAAAACCATTTCCCAGGGTCCCAAGTTTCCTATCTATGCCAATTCCGCTCAGATTTGGATTGATTGATTACCTCATTCATCTCCTTTCATTGCAAGCAAGATACTTCCAAGGTAAAAAGGATTTATAAATGACCCAATAAATAATAGACTTACTAGGATCGATGGACGCTCCAATGGGTATGGGAGTCTGCAAGGACTAGGTCAGTTAAGGTAAACGGATGTTGTTTACCAATGACCCAATGAATAAATGACTTACTAGGATCGATGGACGCTCCAATGGGTATGGGAGTCTGCAAGGAGTAGGTCAGCACACTATTCTCTACATCATTGGCCGTGAACTGGAACAGGTAGCGTTGTCCAACAAGCAACTGCAGTATATCCATATTACCTCCATCCTGGTCTATCATTGCAGTGGGTCCCATGGTCTGTGTTACCGGGAGGAAAGTCGGTGGGGTATTTGCTGAAGGCAAAATACAAACATATTGGATAGTTGAGATTTCCTTGAAATTTTGAAAAAAATGTCATAAAAAGCTTTTTGGGGGATATTTATGAATAATTTAGCTGCAATGTGTAAATCCATTTTTTATTCACTTTGGTCCATGACTGCACAAATGTTGGCTTTGATTTAGCAGTAAAGGAAATATTTGATTGCAGTGAATATAATATTGAATATGATTGGATCAAAACAGGTTGCCAATGATTGTCCTGTAATTGTGAAAGCTAGGTTATAAACAAGTAGAATAAGCAAATGATACATAAAAATACAAATTAAAATCTTGATTGAGTTTCGCATTATAATAAAACATTCACAGTTCTTTCGATAAAAACAGAATGTATCTTATTTTACTTTTGATTGCTGCAACATGACACCAAAGACTACACACAATAAGCAAGATTCAATTCGTTTTACTGTAGGCCTATATATAAAATATTTCATTAATCTGTACTATGACTATTGTAAAATGTATTTATTGAACTGATTATTATTGACAATAAATCCATTTCATTTCATTTCATTTCATTTCATTTCATTTCATTTCATTTCATTTCATTTCATTTTATTTTATTTCTTTTCATTTCATTTCATTTCATTTCATTTCATTTCATTTCATTTCAATTCATTTCATTTCATTTCATTTCAATTCATTTCAGATCATTTAATTTCAAATAGACATGGATACGTGGCGTAGCTAATACAGGGAGCAGATTTGGGACAATCAATACCCCTGTCAAGATACCCATTTCCTAGCTGTTGCACCCCTCTTAACTCTTAACGTGTCAGGGATTTTAATGCTCTATGGCATTTGTGTAATGCAACTCGCAAAAATGTGAGCTTGGCACGTTAGGTATTAATACTACATTTGTTTCTTATGCTTTCCTCTACCCTTCAGTTGGAAATCTGCAGTGCTGTAGTCGAGTCCGGACTTGGACTCGCTTTTGATTGTCTCGTGACTCGGACTCGGAGCCGAGTCCCTATATAAAACATATGGGAACATGCTATTTCTTTGGGGACTCGGACTCGTAACTTGTGGACTACAGCACTGGAAATCTGCCACCTTGTTCTCCCAAACAGTTTGCCTACAATCAATATAAATTCAAGTCCATACCAGCTGCAACGTTGGATTCGACGATGGTGTTCTCAAAGTCCATGGTGGCTTTGCCTGCCTCGGCGATGCCTGTGGCAAGGACATCGAAGCGGCACAGCCTGTCATCTCCGCAAGCGGCATCGGCCTGAGCTAGAAGCGCAGAGGAGGCTTGCGTCTCAAGCTCATCCAGAAACATGGGGGTAAATGTCAGGTCGTTGAGTGAGGCCCAAGACTCCCCGGTCTGGTATGTGAACAGTGACGTACTGGCTTCCGTTCTCCCTTTGGACAAATAAAGGTGAAAAACAAGTTAAAACAATGGAAGTTAATTACCATGAAAGTTCACCTGTATTGGTATTGCATAAGGAGCAAGTAACATGTCATACTTTCACATGTAATGCAAATATTCACCACTAAATGTCTGGTTTCCATCTACAATGGAAGTTGATGGGTCGGTTATTGCTATTCATATTCGGGCTCAGCTACCAACTGAGCTAGAAAGCCCCTGTGATAGTTGTTCGTCTCTGATTACTACATGTACTTACAGAGGTTTCCAAAGTCCAAGAGTTGGCTTTCAGTCAGGCTTCCACTGGTTGGCATTTCGAGTGTCGTTCCATCCGGCCGACGGAAGTCATTGGTCACATCACCGTCCAAAACACCTTTAGTTTACAAAGAGAGAAAAGAGCAGGGATAAAAAACAAATTAACACATTAACCATGGGAAACCATAGCGTAACAATAGTGTACCATGTATACACCATGCATGGTTTACTGATTTGCACACTTTTTATAAATGCATTCCCATAATTCTATACCTCCAGCGAATTGTGTAAAATCATTCTATGTATTTATGAAATTTACATGACATATAACCCATTCATTACCATTACATAACCTGACAACCGTGTGGACTTACCAAGATCGAAGACCCCTGGTGGCATCCCAATGTGCTGTATTGCTGCAGGTTTCTATGATGCTACGGCTACCATTACTATAATTATCTTGGTTGTTTCTATCATTCCTATTGTGATACTATATAGTTACACTTACCGAGCAGACCTCTAGTGGCTCCCAAGGTACCGTATTCCTGTGGGGTCTCCACGACAAAGTCCAGTGTCATGAAACCCACGCTTGTCGACAGGGTGATGAAGATGCCTGTTTCCACCTCAAACATAGCTATGATCTCCTCACGACCCAGGGTTGAGTCGTTGGCGGAACGGTAGAACAAGCCAACCGCAGGATCCGGGGAGGTATAGTCATCTATTTCAAATTAAACGATGGGAAAGAAAGAACAGAAGTTAGTAAGTTTTCTCTTTTATAAACGTACGACAGACAAAAATAAAAAAGCAAGGCAATTATTTCTTTAACATCCTCTAAATAATAATAATGTTTCAATTTATATAGCGCCTAATATGATTGATAATCATCTCTAAGCGCTTTACAATGATAATATTACCCCCGGTCATGGGATACAATGCAAACCAGCACACATTGTGTGCACCATCTCCACTCCCTGGGGAGCATTCCTTCCAAGCGCTCATGGTCTCAAGAAGATCGTTCACATAAGGCTTTCACCTCCTACCGGGTCCCCAGTTATACACCTGGGTAGAGAGCAGCAATTGTGGATAAATTGTCTTGCCGAAGGACAAAGGCAGTGGGCAGGGTTCGAACCCGGGATCTCATGATCGGAAAGCGCGTGCTCTACCAATCTTGCCACACCACATCCATTCAAAATAGAATACAAAGAAAGGCAAAAAGATGGCCATAGCATGGCTATGATTTCCTTGTGATCTATGGGTGAAACTGCAGCAGAACGGTAGAACAGGCAGACCTCAGGATAAGAGGAGATATAATTCTCTATTTAATTTTTAAAAGGGAAAAGTACACAATTAATGTTTGTTGGCCATTCTTCTCTTTTGTCACAAATTATAAAAACGACCTTCAAAGTAAGACAGAGAAAAATTACAAAGGAAGACATTACTTTTTCAAACATCTTCTTTTAAAATAGAAAGAAAAAATGAAATGGCTATGATCCCTTTGTGATTCATAGACAGTTATGCAGTGGAAGGGTAGAACAGGCTGACTATAGGACTGGGTGATTAGTCCTCTTTTTAAAGTTAAACAAAGGGAAGAAAGAATAAAGGTTAATAAAAACAACTTTCAAAGAAAGACAGAGGAAAGTTAAAAAGGAACGCAATACTTTTATAAACATCTTCTATTAAAAAAGAAAAGATATTAAAATAGAAAGTAAAATTATCATCCATGCTTTTAAACCAACATAGAAATGTGCAAACATAAGTATATAAATAATTATAGTTCAGTGGTATAAAGGCAGTGAAACACATGCAGTACTCAACATTTATAAAAGAGAATTGTCTCTTAGAATAAGCATTCAGGAAAAAGTGACATTGATCAACAATGTTATGGGTTACATTAACAAGGTGCACATAGTTCATTAAATATGCTGCTGTCTTTTTCTGATGCAGATATATTATACAAAAAGCAACTTACTCGAAATTCCATGTGAAATGCTTAGGAATTAATAAATAAAAAAAGACGAGCTATTGGTTAAAATAAATTGCAACATGTAATAGCAGATTCAGCTATGCCAATCTCTATAAATGTGAGAAATAATAATGATGATTATTTGTCCATAAATAAATTTAAATTTATGTATTGAAGTTGGACTAAATTTATATCGAAGTTCAGATTTTACCATGAAAAACCTTTGTGCTTTTTATCCGATATTGATTACATAGTTTGGCCAATTAGATGCTTTCTGTAACTTTCCCAATGCTACATTTTACCTTTAATCCCTAATGCTAACCTTACACCATAACCCTAACTTTCATCATAATGATCTGTCTGCTAGCTAGAGTAAATGTCACGTCACTGCTTAAAGGGAACTAGTAACATTGTCCAACTCCGCAAAACTTTCCTAGAACTATAGCGGTTCTCTTGCAATAGAAGCATGGAACAGTTTTGTTTTAATTCCCTTTCATTAAAAATATATACGATTGAAGTGTTTGTAATTCTTAATTATCCACAGAAAATTTATTAGTGAATGTGTACAATGTCGGTGCATGCATTGACTTAGCTAATATCACGTTGCATATTTCCTAATTACTCAGCCATATAACATCCGTTTTATTTGACATTCTCGGTCATTACTTTGTGGAGATATCAGATCACATAAATACTCATTTATCAACCATTCATCATTGTTTGCACATGTCAACAAAGTTACTTGATCCCTTTATGCAATCCTGTTCTTTAGGGGGATATATTATTTTTGGTTGCTGACTTCAATTTCCATACTGCCCGTTCCATAGCCAATAAATCTAACTTATAGCCACTAAATCTAACCATATACCCCCAAATCTGACTTATAGCAACTAGATCTGACCTATAGCCACTAAATCTAACCTATAGCCACTAAATCTAACCTATAGCCACCAAATTTAGGGTTAGGGTTAGGGTTAAGGTTAGGGTTGAAACTAGCAGCCAAAAATAATTAAAATTCAAGTGCAATACCTGTCATCAATGAAGCGAAGAGGATATCAGTTCCATTGACCCGAACCTCCATGGCCATTCTGTCAGTAGATAGCAGAATCTCCACCTGAATAGACACCACATCAAATGTTGCTATTATTCATTCATTATCCATAATTATTAAAAGTGTTTATTAATAAAATGGGCTTACAGGTTTAAATGAGCCATTACGTACAATGATGATAATATATGAAGAAACATTTATATACATGTATCATATTAAATATATATATATATATTCGTTGCATGCTTTAGGTTTAGTCCATGGATTTAAAAAGTGCATTATATGACGAAATTGAACACATGGTTTAGATATATAGCTTTTGAGAACCTAATTTAACGTGCTAAAAGTATTATCGCTCTGAAAGTAATATGATACAATCTTCCCCCTTACCCATTCGGATTCCCTACATGTGTCTAAAATCCCCATTGAATTTGTTCTTGTAAATAAAGAAAAGGGACTATAATTATACCTTTGAAGCTCCAAGGACCGCTGCAAAGCCGGCATTGACCGTTCCAGTGTTAAGCGGGAATCCTCCAGAATTCAACGCCCTGGCCGTGCGCACCTGGATTGACAAGTCCACGTTGGTGAAGCGGACGAGCCAGTATTCCCCGTGGCCGTTAAACGTGAAGCTGTACCCATCAAGCGTCATGTAATGCGGATCTCCCTGGTTCCACCCTATAATTAGAAACCAAGGATAATAGTCATTTGGAAGCAATAATAACAGAACTTTGCACTCATTATTCTATACGTATATCAACAGAAAATAGAAATAACAATAAAATATTACTCATGCATATTTCACTTTCGAAGGACAGGTCTCGAGAATGATAAGGCAGGTGGGTAATAATGATAATGATAATAATAATATCAAGCATTTATAAAGCGCCATCTATATAGGTAGCCTATTCCGAGGCGCATAATTATTTTGTATTACCCATGGTCATCAGGTAAATTTCAAACCCACACAATGATATTGCCGCATACTTTCTCAACTCCCCAGGGAGCATACTAGCCGTGCTGCCACTGATGATGGATCAAAGGCTAATTAACACCCGACCATGGTACCTATTTATACACCTGGGTAAAGAGCAGCAATTGTGGATTAATTGTCTTGCTGAAGGACAAACGTAATGGGCATACACAGGGTGCAAAATCAGGATCTCACGACCGGAAAGCGCACGCTCTATCTTGCCACACCTCAACCCTGTAGATGGAGAATGAGTGTTATACCAAAATCAAGCAGTCTTCAATGCATGTTATACCAATAAATTAAAGAATCTTGAACGGGTTCAATGACCAAAGAGTAACAAAGTAGTGATGTCATATTCTATTCATTATAATGTTGTCATTTATTGTTCTTAACAGCTTGTCCTTTATTTCAGGTTTTTGGTAATGGGTCACTAGTGGGTTAGAGCTTGACGATTGCCTTTCTTAGCAACAGCTCAGTTTAGAAAAGTCTGACTTGCCCGACATTGTGTAAACCATTTCCCATGGCAACAAGTAGCTGCAATGCACTGCTTGAAATAGCACAGGCCTGCTGGTCCGAGGCAATTGGAAATTAGCTTTTTGCCACCAAATAGTTATTTCATTGACGCTTAAGTCCTCTGGCCGGAATGACAAACCAAATAATACAAAATTGTTCATGTTTTTCTTTGCTTGGGGCCCCCAGATTCATGTTTCGGGCCAAAAGTATTTGACAAATCTTGAGTTGCCTTGTCGGGACTGGGCATCAAGGCAAAGCACGTAATTCCTAGCCTTTATTAGTATAACACCACACTTTATACCTCTGTTTGGTGATCTGTAACGGGAGCAGCTTGCAGGGGGTCTGCGTTCCAGGAAGAGTTGGCGGAACTCCTCGTTGTTTGACGCCTTGGCACAGTAGTACTCTCCAAGGTGGTCATCCTCTGTCAAAAGGGACAGAATATCAAGGAAGGAAAACAATATTATTCTGACACAATCAACAAACTATTTTGGGACTCTCAAACATTTTTGGACTAGGCATTTCAAAAATGTTTAGACTAGACATTTCAAACATTTTTGGACTAGACATTTCAAACATCTTTGGACTCAAACATTTCAAAATTTGTTTATGTTCCTACTCAGAAGTTGTTCAACTTTTGCGAGTGCATCTTCTTAGGAAGAACATTGAAGATGACAAAACATGAGATCTAACAACAGGAGAAAGTTGATTGCATGTGTACAAATAATATTTGTTGATCTACTAATTTCACATTCAGACAAATCTAAGCAAGAACACAAAGGATTTTTTAAAATTTAACCTTTTGCCTATGGGAAGCTTTTGGGTTCTAACCATAGGAACATAACCATATGTCACAATCATAAGCATGTAATATAGCGTTTAAAAATACAATTAAGGCTCAAGACTGACCATAGAGCTTGGCATAGTGAGCGGGTGTGCGTGGAGTTAAGGATTGTACCACTGATGACACCAAGAAGTCCTGGTAGCCCACTATGAGTGACTGACAATCCCTCCGGTTTGCCGGCGTGGGATACATACAGCGCGGCCCGGGCTGTGGGTTGCTCCCAGATTGAGTGAAGCGAGGGAAGTAGCATGCCCCCACTGGATCTGTGGGGAGTTAATCAAGAATATTATACACATATATAGCCTCTCTGTGATTTTAACTTTTATTTACTCTCATTTCCCCGAAAAAAATATATTTAATGAATAATGGAATACATTTAAGGCAATAATACAATAGTGATAAGGATATATATTACATCGTATATCAATGATATTAACATAATTCGGCGATGTGTAAATCGAGTATAGATGTTAACAAATGTGAATAGAAACAAATGATATATTACATAAATATTTAAAGGGAAAATTCAATTTTGGTAGAGAGGGCGCTAGACTACTTAATTGGTTTGTGAGGTAATGAAAAACTGAGTGTAAAATTTGAAAGAGCATAATATTTAAACAATAAAATCATCTTTGTTTGATCAAAATCGGTTCAGAAACGGCTGAAATATCCATAAATATAACAATTTGTAATAAACCCGGGGCCCGGGTTTATTAGAGAATTTTGAACCAGCCGTTAAAAATTCAAAAAAATGCTTCCTCTTTTCAAAAAAGTTACAAAATAGGTATTTAAATAGTTGTTGGTTATTTCTCTATCTAATCACTATTTCAACAAAGCATCACATGCACAATATTCTATTCAAAATGGTTGAAACCGATGAGTGTTTAGAGAGCGCCCTCTTACGTTTTAACGGCTCTTTTTGAATGATAACATGATCTTTACTACGTCATTTGTAATTTTGTGTTCCTTTCTAGTTATAACTATTAGTTTGTAATGTAATGATGCAGGTTTTGGTTACTAAAATTCAGTTTCACTAAAACTGTACTCTCCTTACCAGAACTCAACTATCCCTTTTAATGAGGAGTTCTTTTTTATGATGGAGAGTGCTGCTTTGAAGGCGGATCGCTATACATTTGAAATATGTGCTCATTGAAGAGCGTTTTCATTATATGACGACACACGCAGTACCCCGGGGTACCGTTGTACCCCGGTATCCTGCGTTGTGTAGCGCCATCTTGTGTCCACTCGAAGTACAACCGTAATACGTTGTGCATGCAGTGCAGCGCGCGCTTGTATGCACGCTATACCCCGGTACAGCCCTAACAAATAAATAAATAATTAAACAAAATGGCGGATCTTCGTTGGTACCCTAGGGTACCATTTATGTCATCATATATTATCTAACTGGAATCATGCGCTGCCAACTGCTATTCAAGTACATCCTATATTCAACCTGAACACCCCATTCTCAGCTTCATTTTAAATACATAGCTAATAATACATGATTACAATACATGCATATATGCAAGAAAGAGACTTTAAGCTATGCCGGATCATCCTTAAAATCCTTATATATTCGTCAATATTTGCGTACGTGATCGTTTGAGAAGTTCCAGAAACTGGTCTTATCAAAATACAAATATGTTGACATACCTGGATAGGGGATGTTGTGCGTATTGACGTCAGCATCGGGCGGCAGGTGTCCGCAGGGTCTCCAGCGGTTGTCCCTGCGGGCCTGGCAGGTCGTGCAGGGGCATTGATCCTGGAAGGTGCTGGCAGCGTTGGTGGTCCTATCGTACCATTGGAGGCAGAACAAGCGCGGGTTTTGGTACGTGTTGTCTGTTTGATCGAGTATGAACACGTAGCTGCCTCGGCCTCCGAGGTTGCCCGTCTGCGTGTCCGGTGAGAAGGCGGCTGCCATGTTCGGGAATGTGATGTATTCGGACTGGTGGCCAATCAGCGTGGACACAGTCTGCCCGGCAGAGTTCCAGTTCATATCTCCGCACTTGAAGTAAGCGATCATTGCGAGGGTGCTCCCGTCGCTAGTCACTATTGCCTGATAGGTGTTTCTCTGCATGATGATGGGAATGATATATTATCACTTTAAATGTATTCTCCATGTGCACACATCATCGTCCTCATCCTCACCATCGTAAGTATTGTCATCGTCATCATTATCACATCATCACCACCAACATTATTCGTTATATTTCACACTTTAGTTTTGTATTAGAGTAGTAGTAACTATAAACAGTCACAGTCCCCCTTTCGTCCCCTTTTGTTACCCCGCTCCCTAGCTACTCCATGTCTGAGCATGATAACACAATCATATATTGTGCGTTAATAATATACGAATACAATAAAACGCAAGAATTATAATCATATCTGTTGTTGACTGTTGTGCGCTATTACAATCTGCTCCAAGAGGCACAAAATCGGCCCATGTGAGTATGAGCGCCCAATCAAAATCGCTCTCAGCTATCCAGTACGTCCATGAGTGGCTAGACCTGTATCGGTAAAGGCATCAAGGACCCAAGTTTACAGCCCTCCACCCCGAAGTTACTCCGCTTATCATGATAAGTTTTGATAACACACAATATCATACTTTATTAGTTACGTTGAAATTTGTCCAAATGATAAAGAACAGAATTACGCTCACCTCCGTTGTGCTGGTACAATCTGCCCCAGGCGGCACAACATCGGCCCATGTGAGTATGAGCGCCCAGTCTAGGTCGCTCTTTAGGTTACCCAGTCCACTGAGGGTGCTCGGGTTGCTAGGGTCGGTAGAAGTGAAGACATCAAGGCGACTCTTGACTGCGTTGATCATGGCCGGGTTGGAATTGTTGTATGACTGTCAGGTTAAACACCACACATTTAAACGATTAACCCTTTGCATGCAGGCATTAGTGCTACATTAATAACCTAACTAGCAAGGATCCATATAGCTAGCTAGACTCAGTTCTTTAGATGGAAGAATTAAGGACATCAAGGGGAGTCTTGATCTGACTGTATCGATCACGGTCGGGTTGCTATTGTTCTATGACTGACAAGATACAACACCATGCCAGAATTGAAACGACTAACGGGCGACTAACCCACTGACAATGTCTGAGTTTCAAAATAACTAGCAAGAATCCATTAGACCCAGATGTGTCGTCATATACGGTATTGTAATTACAGCAACATTACTGACCATGTTTTCCTGAATAAATACTTTTGAATAAATAAATAAGTACATGCATAAATACATTCCATCTACATAATTAAACTATTATTGTGTATAACATTGTGTCTGTAAACTTAATCCCAAACTCGTTTAATGTGTGCATTACTATGTGCATTCACGGCGACTAAAAAATGCCCTGAGCATCCAGTGTTTGGAGGGAGTTTTGTAACATCTGAACATTGTCCAAATCCACCTTGTTGTATCCTATTACCAATACAAGCATTGAACAGTTTTTTTTCTTCGAATTTCTCTTTCGTTAAACATATATTTACAGTTGAAGTCATTGTTGCTGATTTTTAATTATCCACTGGAAAGTTGTAACTGTGTATAAAGTCGGTTTATGACGAGTTAGCAAATATCACTTTATTTGTTCTCATTACTTGGCCATGTACCGTCCATTTAATGTGAAATGTTCACACTTAACTTAGTGAAATGGATATCAGATCACAAAAATACAAATGTTTAAATCAACCATTCATCATTTTGTTGCACATGTGAACAAAGTTACTAGATTCCGTTAACCTATGTCGATGAAGGGTACGAAATATGCCCAACGAAAAGGAACTTATCAATAAGTTCAAGAATTACCTTGTAATGAAGTTTTGATAGACCCGGGCAGAACTGAGTGCCGACACCAAAGGCTGCCGCTGCTGATAGAGGGTTGCCATCGTCCGTCTCCATTGTCGGGTTCCTCATCGAATTGAGATCAACCGTCTCGTCGAACACGATCATGCCTGTCGATGTAGCCTGATATGTTTTTTTTTTTTTTTTTTTTTGGGGGGGGGGGGGGAATGATGTGAAATATAAAAACAATGATGTTGTTATTACTTGAAGGTTGAAGATTATGTCACTTACAACTTACAAGTTCGAAAGTATGTTGTTGAAAAGAAAACAGTATCACACCCTTCTAGACTATAGTATTCCATGGGGGAAGAGAAATACATAAGTAAACCGTTACTTTGAATGATTGATTAATCGATATAATATTCATATTTAAGCACATTCATGTGGAGGACGAAGGAGGGGAAAGGAGAGCCTTAAAAGAAAATCATCAAAATAATTATTTAATGAACCATATTCCTGTTAATAGTAAATATATAATCCATTGCGGATATAGTATTGGAAATAATATCGCTAATGATATTCGTGTCTCGCAATGTATGGTCAAACCATACATTGGTCAAACCATACATTGCGAGACAAACGAATATCATTAGCGATATTATTTCCGATACATATTCCTGTTGATATGTTATTATATGTTAAGAGAGATGGGGAGTGATACAAGCAATATTATTGCTAATTTAAAAAAAAAATGTTAAATCCTCGACGCCCGCCAGTATACATGCACTAAACATTGCATTATATTATTATACTATTTCTGGTTTTGCGTTTCGGCGAATGTGGCAATTGTAATAACAATAGATCTTGTAGATCGGTAAACGGAGTATAGAAGCGTTCATATAAGTAATTATTCTTTTATGAAGGGGCATTTCTTTTTACTTTTGCCTTTTCTTTCTTGATTGCCTCTTCCTCATTTTAAGAACAATTAACATGTATAAAATAGACAACATTTGTATGATCTGTAGAATTATATGCAAATCGCGGCTTTGTTATGTATCACAGGCAATTTCAATATAATTTAGTTCGATACTTGTTTATACTACAATTATGTTTATGGAAATGTGGAATATGTGGAAAATAGATCAAGAAAAATTCAAATAATACCGTGACAAAATCAGAAAGCACGTTGTTACTGAGAGGGAGACCGTAGCTCGGCGCTTGGCTGGGTATACTCAACACATCATCTGTAGCAGTGCTCGAAACCAAGATTTCGTGCTTCGAGTAATCAAGATAATCCTCTGAAAATGAAAATAGAGAGGGAGAGAGAGAGAGAAAAAAGAAAGGACGGAAGAAAAGTATGTTGAGCCAAAAGCATGCTGGAAAGGATAATCAAACAAGTCGTTACTATGAAAGTATAACGCCATTATAATTTATGGCACATACAATAATATACGGTATACTGTTCCCTCATTTGGAAAACGTTGCTCAGTTTTGGTTCCATTCAGTGTTTATGGTTATTCATATTAAAATCTTCTGAAATGAGGGGAAGGCGTAACCACATTATTTAAGCTAGTATTAACCCCTTGCCTATGGGAACCGAGTGGGCTGTGTACAAACTCTGTGGGGATTTCAGACTCTCGAAGGGAACAGGTTAATTATACAGTTAAGAGCGATGAGAGCAGGTTTAACAAACACCCTGGTTATCGATACAATGGTATGACATGACAATTATATTCAATAAACTAAATTCTATTTCATTAACATTTATTCATCTACTGTAAGTATACTAGTACATACAAAACTTATTGAATATGAGTAATCATATTGATAGAGATCAATAACGGATTTGATGTACAAAAAAGTAATTTTACCACAGCAGTTCGTGCCAACCTCGCTGAAACCCGCAGGGCAGGTACAATTGTAGCTCCCTGGCGTATCTTGGCACTGCCTGCCTCCGCAGGGATTAGCCATAGTCATCGTGCATTCATCGATATCTGTTGGATGGTAAATGCAAGATAATCAATATTTTTTAAAGTGATCAATTCATCAAGATAAATGCAAGATTTTTTTTAAAATTGAATTTTAGTTGATTTTATTTCCACTTTCATCAAAACAATAGAATACATTTTTACAAGTATACAATAATACAAAATAACATTACATGACTACATTGCAAACACAGGTTAAAACAAGAAAAACAATCAAAGTACAGATATGAAGAGTGGAAGAATCATCTGGAATTTACAAAGAACTTATAAATAGACAATCCTCGGGGCACGGGAATAAATGGTATATACATACAACGATGAGTACTAAGATCGATTGGTTCATTATCTAATCAGTAATACTTCAGATTTATAAGTAGCAGTAGGAGCTGCCGTCCGTATATGTTGAATGACAACGGAAATTCAGTTGCTTCTCAATTTAATTGTGCACCCCTTTTCCGAAATCATTAATTGATAATTTGTTCAAACAAATTTCTTGAATGGTTCATATTGTAAATCTCGCTTTCGTTTCTCTTTTTCTATTTGTGTGTGTTATTTGTGTATGCTGTTCATGTAAATAGTTGTAATACTTTTGTAATAAGCTGTTTAATGTTTGTTTTTTATTGTATATGAATCCTTGAAATCATGTATTTTTTAACTTGAATTTGAATCGGAATAAATGCTCAAAATGAAAAAAATTTAATTATGTATTATTTGTTTTAAATAATAAAGCCAACAAATATAATACAAGAAATATGAAGAAATTATCTTACTGACACACGTTGATCCATCACTCTGATATCCCACATCACATCGAAGTGTTGTTTCTGCAAAGAAAAATGAAGGCAATAATTCTTCTTCTTCTTCTTCTTCTTCTATAATCTTCAAAGGGCTATAATGCAGCCTATCTCGAAGATGTACACCAATAATGAATGTAGATGGAACTGTATACGTTTGTCCATATTTAGATTGCCCCCCCACTCATTTAGGGTACGCGTATGCTCGTTCCCTCCCTCAAGCACCCCTATCTCAGGACTGCCAACATTTCCGAATCCCCCTTTCGTGGGCTTTTCGCAGGCTTTTCCTACCTTGGAGACCCCCCTAAATCCGGAACACTGCTCAATGTACCCCCTATCTCAGGTGAGCTAGCAGGAATTTCATGAATTTGATCCCGGGATTTGATCAATTTTTCTATGATTTTCAAATAATGGAAACAAAGATATTTTATAAACACTTTTTAAAAATTTCTCAGGAGTCCAAAGAGAGAGAGAGAGGAAAAAACACCCCCTTTTAAAAGAAATCTCCGGGTGAAAAGTCAAATACACCCCATTTTTTAAATTTTATAATTCTCGGGGCGGAGCGAAAAGTATACCCCTTTGCCGGATATTTAGGGAACACGCACGCGATCCCTCCGACCCCGGAGTGGGGGGGGGGGGGGGGGGGGGGGGGGTTAGATTGCCACGTTGGAACTTGAATAATACCTCACTGTTCCAATTCAAACAATTACAATTATTAAGTTGCAATGAAAAATATTTACAGACATGCATTGCCACATCAGCCTGGACAGAACATCCCATCAAGTCTCTCACATACAGATATATACAAAAACGTCTTAGCCCCGCTGGTATCTGCACAGGTTACTCCATTTGTACAGAGCTTACAATCCATTCAATTCAATTTTATTTCATGTTGATACATATAAGTTCAAATGTAAAGATATTTTGTATCTATTTCCAAATCCCTTTCCGTTCGAGTATCTCAATCTGGTCAAAGAACATCCCATTCAAGTCTCCCACATACAAACACATCGCATACCTGCTGGCAAGTTACTCCCTTCATACAGGGTATATGGTCGATTTCAATTTATTTCAATTTTAATTAACTTATGAAATAATTCAATACCATGCAGTCAAAGCCATTTCGTATGCAGCTATAATTATTCAATGTCATCCCATTCAACTCACTTCATCAAGTCACTTTGATCACCCCACTTCCATCACATGACAATGACTTGGATACTCACGATCGCAGGTCGGGGGGCTTGGATCAAACTCCCCGTCATCACACGTGATATTAGGATTGGTCAGGCTGAAACCGTCTGGACACGAGCAGTAACTCTCGATCGATTCCCCGTTCGGGACTAGACTACAGCTTGGCTCTCCGTAAATACCGTTTCCATTATTGCCCGGTAATCGGCATGGTCCTGCATTCGGGGAAGTATAATTGGAGACAACAAAATAACATGCATGAATATATTTCTTCTTCTTAATTCTTCTACTCCTTCCGCAATATATAGCACCTACAATCAACTTATTGTTGATTGTTCTGTTACTTATAGCTTTGATTGTAATAACGTGCTGGATCCATTAGCGTACCTAGGATAATTTCAAGGGGGGTGAGTCGTGTAAGTAGGGGTGGGGTGGGGTAGGGTAGGGTCCCGGGGGGGGGGGGGGGGGGACACACTCGAATTATTTTTTGACGGGGGTGTGCCGCACGGAACTCTGAAATGGGGGTCTGAAGAGCTGACTACAAGCACAAAATATAGGGTCTTTGGAGCTACAAAAAAACCGAAACGGTAGTAAAGGGGTCTAAGGAGCAGACTAAAACTACAAAATACATAGACTTGGAGCTACCAAAGACTCAAAAAGGCTAAAATGGTGGTCCAAGGAGCCGCACTAGAAGAAGAATAATGGACTTGGCGCTACTCAAATACCTAGCCAAGTCATTCCGGGGGTCTATGGAGCCGAACTAGAAGAAGAATAATGGACTTGGCGCTGCTCAACTACCTAGCCAAGTCATTCCGGGGGTCTATGGAGCGGCAATTTTTGAAAACCGGGTATCTTTAGAGCTGCGATCGGGTGTGAAAACGGGGTTCTTTTAAGCGGCACATACCCGTCTTACATTATACATGAGTGCCCCCCTGGGGGTAGGGTGGGGGGGGGGGGGGGAGGGGGTGTCCGCTGCCAAAAACAAAAATCGATGCCGAGGTCATCTCTACCATGTCTACTGGTTAAAGGTGCACCTGTAAAGTGTCAAATATTGCCCAAAATGACATTTGAGACTTCAATCCTGTACCAAAATCATTGTAAGATATGTCCGAATGATGTGTGAAAGTTGCATTGAAAAAGAACACTGCTTTCCTGGTTAAAAAGTGAAAATAAACGCCAGCTTTTACAACGGACGTTTATGAGATTTATGACCGTTAATTAACGCTTTTGAGCTGAATGATAGATATCGTCATACTAAAGGGGCATTTGAAAAAATCTAACCCTATTGTATTCTTCTCTTACCATAAGCTAAACAACACGGTAGAAGAGAAACGAGGAAGCTCCAAGTAATTTTCGTGGAGTAAGACACTTTACATGCCACACTTTAAGTTGTGTCCTACACACTTTTTGAAAGGTAGAATACGTTCTTTAGCGTCAATGAGATGCGACTGTCAGAAACTCGACCTCCATAATTATGGTATATTGCGCTAACCGAGGGACAGAGTGTTTTCCGTTGATTTTTTTCTTGTAGATATTTTCATGATAGTTGGATAATAATAATAATAATAATAATAATATACATTTATATAGCGCATAATAGTAAAATTACTCTCTATGCGCTTTACAATACTAAATTAAATAAACAAATGTTTGCTATAAACGTATAATTGTGCTTTGTGTTGGCAAAATCCCGGGACATGATTATCATAACCAATATAAATTGTATAACCAATACAAATAGACACAGATTACACATAATAAATAAGACACAGTTAAACATTTGTAACTGGCCGTAGACAAAAAATACAACAATAAAGAAAAGGCGTTATATTCAACTAAAGAAAGAGATACATATAAGTGAAATAATTGATATTGGTAGCATGAAAGAGGGCGGTTAAATCACTTACTAATTCTCATTGTTTGACACCTTCGTCCCGTGTATTCTGGTGTACAGTTACAGGCGAAGTGCGGGAAGATAGGTCTAGAGAGACACGTCCCGCCATTGAAACATGGTCCAGATTGACACGGATCCGCTGTCGGAAAGAAAAGAAATTCAATTCAAATCAATTAATTTCAATTCAGTGCAATCCAGTTTAGGGCCATTCTTTGAAAAGTGAAACTTTTTCGGAAAAATTGAAGTTTTATTTTTCTGTAGTTTTGTTCCATTTTCAGAATGATCCATGTGTAAAGTTTCATGAAATACATGATTTGAAGTTTAAAATGAAACTTTTTTACTCATTTGCATAAATTTACATATTTCAATATTTTTCTAATAATAATAATTCAGAAAATAATCAAGATATCAAAAGGATAATTAGCAAGCTCCTTCTTCTCACTTTCCTGTACAGGTTGATACCAACTTTGTAAAAATTCAACCTTTCATTCTTTTCTAAACCCGATATTATAAAATTCCCATTTTTCCATTCATATTGTACATGTCACACACGTGACCAACCCAAAATGTCACACACGTGACCAGACGTTGCCACATAATTAAGTACTATAAAACACAACGGTTTGATATAATTCTCATTCATTGCTATTGTTGTACTTACAAATGTATAGTACTTCTCTGGTAATAAGATGAACATTATAGCTATTCATATTTTAAAGAATTTTCCAAATGAAATTTAGTCATGAAAAAAGCGCTCCGTGCGAAGTCACACACGTGACCCATGCCATTTGACCTCTGACATTGAGTTACGTAATCCTTACAAAATCTTTTGTGTTAAGTTTGAAAGACTACATCATATTCAAGTCACATATGAAGTAAAAAATCATTATAGTCTCATACTTACTGAAATATAAGCATCCCATTTCAAAATTTGTCATGTTTTGGGTCACACACGTGACCAAGAATGGCCCTTTAGATCAGTTCACTTTAATTCAATTCCTTTGGTTTTTAAATGTTATTAAACGTAGTTGGGTCACAATTCATAACTATATCTCTCGATACGTACATATCGCGGCTCAATTCAAATAGGATTAAAATTCAACTCCTTTCAATTAAAAATGAATTTCAATTAGATTTATAATCTGTTTAATTTTCACATTTCATTCAACGTACGTGTGTCGCAGAACGTCCACGTCCACGGTGCTGCACATCCTACATATCGTGGCTAAATTAAAATTAAACTTAAAAAATCAACTCTGTTCGATTAATATGAATTTCAATTCAATATATAATCTATTCAATATAATCTATTCAATGTTCAATTTTCATTCGACTTACGTGTCTCGCAGTACGTCCCCGTCCACTCCGATGCACACATACACGTCGCAACGCCGTTATCCGTACAGGTCGCCCCATTCATACAGGGGTCTGGGTCGCAGGGATCTACACACAATACATAATATTAATAATAATAATAGTAATAATAATAACTTGGATAATAATAATAATAATCATAATAATAATAATAATAATAATAATAATAATAATAATAATAATAATAATAATGATAATAATAATAATTATGATAATAATAATAAGTAATATTGATATTGCGCATAATATGAAAGTGCTTCTCTATTGACAACAAATTACAATAACGAAATTAACCAAACCTATACCTAAAAACATACATATTATACCAAAATTACAATTACAATGTGGTACATGTGGTCATTGGTCATGGAAACTGTATGCTACAGTCAAATATAGTGACCACCTATATACGGGAAACAAGAAAACGATTATATTTTGAGACAGGGGCGTCGATCCGTTTTTGATATTGGGGGGGCGAAATTTGAAAAATTTTCCAGAGTGACCACTGAGAGAGCTAAAAGCCCCACATTGGCATACCCGGAAGTTTTTATTATGCGCTCATTGAAAGTGGCTCGAAGACCTGATTTTTTTTTGGGGGGGGGGGGCACCCACATTTTGGGACAATAATGGGGGTCCAGGGGGCGGAGCCCCCGGAAGCTTTTAGATTTCAGACATTTGCAACTCCTATCATGGGTGTTAAAATTGTATAAAATAGTGAATCTATACTCGTATCGTATTTTTAAAGAGCATAGCGAGAAAAAGATTGAGCCTTGCATGAGATGGATCCACGTGATCCTGTATACTATAGAGACATCGATATAATCTAGGGCATTGGGCTCCCATGAAACTAAGCAAGGGCGTCAACAACTTCTCAAAACTGGAGGGGAGACATTGCGAGGAAGCGAAGCGACCGAGCGGGGGAGGGTGTGGGAGGGGGTGTCCCCCTCCCACAGTAGGGAGCTTTTGTATTTTGGGGCGTGAAATTGTGCGATTTGGTGCACACCTGAGACAGAAATGTCACGTAATATGAAGTATATAAGTATGGATTCAAATATACATAATGACAAAGGGAGGGGGACAATCTTCATCACTTTCAAATGTGGGGGGACATGATAATTATTCCAATATGATTTGCGTTCCGCGCATTTGGACCGAATGACTGAAAGATATATTTCAGATTATTTTATTTTCTGTGACGGTGGGCTATCTATAGATGAGGGTTTAATTAACTTCGTTTGAGGTGTGCGTTTGAGAAATTACACTGCCCAACACATTTCGAAATGTGAGTTCCCGCGAACAACATGAATCTTGCAATATGAGAAACTGTGTGCGCGCGAAGCGCGCGGCAAAAATGAGATTTACAGTCCTTTTCAAACTAGAAAACGGCTATTTTGAAGATAAATTATTGATAAATGTGTCTTTCCCCTCTTTGGCATTATATCACTTGATTTTTTTCTTCCTCATTTTCGGAATTATTGGGGGGGCGAAATGATATGTTCGCCCCCCCAATATTTTCATTGGGGGGGGGGGGGGGCGACCGCCCCCCCTGCCCCCCCAGGATCGACGCCCCTGTTTTGAGATTATTATTTGTAATACAAAATTGACTAAATAAAGATATTGTGATAATATAAATTGATGAAATAATGGGCACGACAAAATGCTTTCTTAGCGCTTGCAACGTAACGTCTGTAAGTGTTGTAAAAGAAAGGTTGTATGAATATACTATGAAAAATGATTAATCAAACACCAAAATTAAATAACAAAGGGGCCCCAATCTACAAGCTTCTGATTTTAGAGTCCAGAACCATTTGTATAATTAAAAATAAACATTGCTATTTCTATTGGATATTTGTTTTATAATAAATAAACTGGAATTGAAAAGGAGATATCAAATGTAATGATGTTTTCGTGTTCAGGAAAGGTGTTCATTGTTCCCAATGTTTAATAATTAGGAACCAATACTTACCCGGTGAAGGTGTTGTGGTTTGGGCTGTGAGAACAATTGTGAGAGAAAAAAATACATCATCGATTGAAAAAAGGAATATGGATAATAATTCAACATTGATTGTAATAAGAACAAACATGGTTTTATTAGAGCTTTAAAATTAAATATGAATTATGCATTATAGTATAATGGTGATTAAATTGTGATTCATTTTGATAACAAAATAATTGAAGTTTCAAATTTGTTTTCTTGATACTTTCATAATCTACTCGCTTTATCTATCATACAATATTATAGTTTAAAAACACCAACATATGTATTAAATAAAGAAAACATAGGCCAATGAGTAAACACTTGCGCATGAACAAACTCACAAATTGAATTACATGTTTAGCCTTTTGTATTTTGTCCTTATCTCCTTAATAAAATAATATTATACTATTCTGTTGACGCAATTCGCGCTTGGCGATCAAGATAAATGTTTAATACGTAAACACCTGTTATTTAATTAATACTGATAATTGTCATAGTCCGTTTATTGTTTATCGGTAAAGCAGTAAAAACAAATAATGGGATGTGGCGTGACCTTGGCTATATGCATCTACTAGTACTAGGGGAGAAAGGGATCATGAGAAAATGGTATGTGCGGTGTGCGGTTCAACACAATGCACCGTGCAACCACACAATACAGTATGACATTACAGTGATTGAACGATAACAGTTGACAAGAGAAAGCAAAACAAAGTGAACCTATTGTCGTTATTCACATTTAGCCACGAAAGCTACGCCCAAATCAAATTCTCTTCCATTATTTCATGTCGATTTTTACAAAGAAGATAGTGCTACCGACCTTGCTGAATAAACAAGAATGGATCATGGTTTCTGCTTCGTGGCTTCACTATAAGTGCTCATCATTTCTATATTCCATCATGCAAGACCCATAAAATGATCACCTTTATAAATATCGCTGCTTAATTCGATTACAGTCATTTTATATCGATTTTCAAAATCGACAAAACTTACTTAGATATGTTAGAACTGTTTTGGTTCTGAAATACCTCGATTGTAAATTAATTAAGTTAAATGTAGTGTCCTTAATAAATTTAAATTCATGCTTTTATTAACATTAAGTTTACCAATAACGTTCAAGAAGAGGGTTTTCTTTACATAATAGATGCAGTAACAATTCAAGGTTTCTACAGATTTGGATAATATACTATATAAAAGGCACCGAGTATGAACATACCATCCACATAATGCATCATTGTCTTATAACATGGTAATGTTATATATGCGAGAAAATGTATAGGATACATTTCTACCAATTTATTTTAAACTACCTTGCCATTCTACGTCTAGTCTTTTGAAACATCTAATTACGATTGATGTGCAGTGTAAGTGATACTAGCGGACGTCGATGTTCACTGCATAATACATTTTATTATTTTCATACCGTGTAATATAAATCTATTCTATTATACATACAATTATTCAATCATGTACACAGTAAATACTATTATTTTGAACCACCCTGTACTTTGATCCGCCGTGCCCGATAACACACATCCACCCACCCGGAACAAGGACCACGGAAAGTGGTGAAAGGGTGTGACGGGAATTCAGTATCGGCTGCACTTTTGATATTTTGGCTATTGTCAGTCCGCTATTTATCCAACCGCGGCCATCATATAACATTGTTTGATTAATTCCTTTGTATTTTATCCATATCCCTTGTCAAAGCGGGCGAACTTATGACGTTGTTATACCCGTCATATACCTATGCTAGTCGTTGCACAAGGCGTCGCAGCTGGATGTCAGAATGCAGCTGGTGAAATACAGATAGCGCGCACTCTCCGACATCCAGAAGCAAGGGCTTGCCATGAGGCTACATGCAACCCTTATGTGCTTGAATTTATTTTATCTTTTCTTTGTTGAGTGATCATGTGTCGCCTAGTGTGGGCGGTATTGTATATGTTGCAACTAAATTAATATAATTATGCATTTGAAAATTTGAAGAGAGCGTAAATAAATTTTACATGAGGCGTTTCATGACTTTCGCGGTGACTTTGATAATGCATGTTAAACGAAAGTAGGCCTACTACAAGATATGCAATAAAATGAAAGAATGCCAATGTGCCCAATAAAGGTATGTAATAAAAACAAGAAAAATCACATAAGAATGTAATTACAAATATGATTTTATGATGCATTTTCTTCAAGTGATTTCTTCTCCGTGATAGATTCACATAACGGGAAAGTATGACCATGGTAGGCTGCCACACTACACATTAAATCTGTAATGTCGCCTAGCTATATGGTTTTAAAAAAAATGAATTATGGGGCAAACATAATACATAAATGGTAGCACACACGAGATAAAAAGTGATAATATACAAAATATAAATGATTAAAGGCATTACGTTCCTACTTTCATGACTTTTTTTCCATACTACCCATCTTTCCATGTTTGTTTTTGTAGCGCTTCTCTACCATGTTTATATACACAAAATAAGTAACATTGTTAAAGGGCAATGCAACTCAAGAATAGAGTTTGTCCTACTTTATACATCGTAATATGCCTGTTTATTATCTATCGGGTATACCACTATTCACGCGAACACTGGAGGCCGCCATTATTAGGTTTGTGCGGACTACGGTCAATGATATGCACTAATGCATTTCAATAGCACCAATTCAAACCATTGTCTGAAAAGCTTTTTGTTCGGCCCTAAGCACATACTGTACGTCAGAGTTTGCAAAGCATGTCGGGTAATTACAAGAACATGGCCGCTCCCATCATCTTTTGCCGCCTTGAGAATTAGTAAAATGTGGGTATGTTCACGTAAGGATTTCATGGGATCCAGGAGGCCAAAATTGCCAAGTTATGTATCAAATCAAATGTCTGTTCACCCTCTAAACGATAATAATAACAAAAAGCCATAGTTTCATTGCCCTTTAATTGATTAATTTCTGTTTCTTTTATGCCTAACCAAGAAAATAGGGTGAAATATATTTTCAATATAATATTAAGTTCTCAGAATATTCGTAGATGGAGTGGGACTACTTTATGATAAGAAACGTTGGATTTTCGGAGGTTCGTTATTTCAAGGGATTGCGATTCTGAATGTTCATTCGTTCTTCCGATGATTAGTTGTTCAGAAGCATATTTATTAAATTGCGCGCTTATTTGGAAGTAAATAGTTTTTAGAGATTCATTGAAAGAAAATGAGAGAAATGAAAATGTACGGAAAAATGAAACGAAATGAGCTCGTTATCCAAAATGCTTGTGAATCTTACATTTTGTACAATATTCTTAATATTCATTATGTGACATGGTGTGTCACATAATACCGAGTGTGCAATTCGTACCAATTTCACTTTTTTAGTTAATTTTAGGCAAAATGTATTGGTCTACTGATACATTGTCATTATTAAGTATTGTATGTATTAAAGGGGTAGTTTAGTTTTGGTAGAGAGGGCGCTGCACATCACAATTTGTTTGTGAGGTAATGAAAAACTGAGTGTCGAATATAGATATAAATATATCTGATCTTCTAATTATTTGGGGCCAAAATAATTAGATGATTTTTTCAAAAAGCGCCCTCTTGTATTTTAATGGCTCTTTTTGAATGATAACGGGCTTTATACTTAGTCGTTTGTAATTTTGTATACCTTTCGAGCATGGTGGAGTTATATCTATTAGTTTATAATGTTACTGTCCATGTTTGGTTACTATTTATTCAGCCTTACCAAAACTGTACTACCCCTTTAACATGTTGCACTGGAGTAAAACAAAAATAACGGAAACCTTGAAAACGAAATTAATTTCGAACATTTCAAGACGTCTCATTATAATTTTACGGACAGTATGACGCACATTGTGTGAACGTATACAAAGTCATCTAAGTATTGAATCAAAGTGTTATGTTTAACAACAGAACGGCCACTATAAACATTATGATAGTAAAACGCATTTCCCGGAGATGCCACAGAGATAGCCTGGGCAAGGCCGCTGTCTGCAATACTCCGTGGGAAAATATCGTGCCTCTTCTCGACAAAACGAACAGATAAACATATTTTGTTGGTTAAGAAAGACAAGGGCTCTAAGTCACTTTTTGTACTAAGGAGATAATTCTAATAACATTTAACGTGAACATTTTCACACAATACCTAGTGGACATATCAGATAACAACAATATACATGGTAAATGTTGCTTGTAAGTATCGGTTTCCATGGTGGTGTATATAATACGTGTGGTTGGTATTCTTTCTAGGAGAGTCCTAAAAAGGACAGTTGGTAGTCCTAGAAAGGACTGTTGGCTCGACGTTTCGAATAGGTTGACTATCCGTCGTCAGGACGACGGATAGTCAACCTATTCGAAACGTCGAGCCCCTCCTACCATCCACCCTCTCCTCGCAATACCAACAGTCCTTTCCATGACTATTCCAACAGTCCTTTCTAGGACTACCAACTGTCCTTTTTAGGACTCTCCTAGAAAGAACACCAAGAGTCCTTTTCAGGACTATCACAACAGTCCTTTCTAGGACTACCAACAGTCCTTTCTGGGACTACCAACAGTTCTTTTTAGGACTCTCCTAGAAAGAATACCAACAGTCCTTTTCAGGACTACACCAACAGTCCTTTCTAGGACTACCAACAGTCCTTTCTAGGACTACCATAGTCCTTTTCAGGACTCACCAATCCACCCATCTCACATGGTGCAGCCGCAAACCACACGTATAATAATATACATGGTATCAACCATTCATTAATAATGTTGCACCCCGGGGGGGGGGGGGGGGGGTACTCAGATTATAGTCGGACGGGGGTGTGCGGCTGAGACCTCCAAACCCATACCCACATCTAAGGGTCCTTTTGCGAAAAATGGACCCATGTTTAAGGATTTTTTTTCGCCTACGGCGCATATTTGGGTGTATTTCCCACAAATTTTGTGGTTTTAAGTTAGCGAGCGTAGCGAGCTTGACAATTTTTGCAATTTCACATCCGCAAATCCCAAAATCCTGTATAAAAAAAGGGAAATATGAAAAAAAGGGACCCATGTCTAAGGATTTTTTTTATGAAAAGGGGACCCATGTCTAAGGATCTTTCTTGAAAAAGTCACCCTTCCCAGCGGCACATCCCCGTATACCCAATATACGTGAGTACCCCCCCCCCCCCGGGTGTTGCACATGCAAATAAAGTTATTAGATCCCTTTAAGACATAGAAGGATGTGTTACAATTTGTGAATAAAACATACTGTATATATTCAACATGCGTATTCGATGCTTGGAGAAATCAAATTTAGCTCTCTTATACTTTTGAAAAATTCACAATATTATAAATAACTGTCATGATCTGAAAATTTGGCATCACATAAAGATGACCTACAAGATAGTTTACATGCAGAACACAATTTATCCAAAAATAAACGTGACGCCCTTTTACCAGACGATTATTGAAAGTCTGTACCACACCCCAGGTATTTTCTCCGTGTTCCAGAGTATACAATAATTAGTTTTACCGTAATCATGGTAATATATAACATGCGCTGAAAAATAAATCGACGTTCATTATAAACGCCAGTACAACACACTGTAATTGTTGATAACTTGTAATTAAATATATATTTTGACAGCATGACATGTGAATAATAGGAGATTCTGGTACATTTTCTCCAAACTCTTACACACGATCATAGGTCCCTCTTTCGCTTATATATAAATTCTCAATTCTAAACTAAATAAAAGTACAATAATTCCTCGGAAATATTACATAATTATGATTAAACAAGGGATTACATGGAACCCGTTACGTCTGTAGTCGTTGAAATATATTATTTGACGCAGTTGTAACTTTAAATTCTAAGATTCAAGTCAAAACGTTCGACAGCAATATGAAATATGAATAACAGGGCCTTGCACACAACCCTTTATGTCTTTAGTCGTTTACTGAGATATATTAAAGGGATAGTTGAGTTCTGGTAAGGAGAGTACAGTTTTAGTGAAACTGAATTTTAGTAACCAAAACCTGCATCATTACATTACAAACTAATAGTTATAACTAGAAAGGAACACAAAATTACAAATGACGTAGTAAAGATCATGTTATCATTCAAAAAGAGCCGTTAAAACGTAAGAGGGCGCTCTCTAAACACTCATCGGTTTCAACCATTTTGAATAAAATATTGTGCATGTGATGCTTTGTTGAAATAGTGATTAGATAGAGAAATAACCAACAACTATTTAAATACCTATTTTGTAACTTTTTGAAAAGAGGAAGCATTTTTTTGAATTTTTAACGGCTGGTTCAAAATTCTCTAATAAACCCGGGGCCCCGCATGCCCGGGTTTATTACAAATTGTTATATTTATGGATATTTCAGCCGTTTCTGAACCGATTTTGATCAAACAAAGATGATTTTATTGTTTAAATATTATGCTCTTTCAAATTTTACACTCAGTTTTTCATTACCTCACAAACCAATTAAGTAGTCTAGCGCCCTCTCTACCAAAACTCAACTTTCCCTTTAATTTGATTAGATATTTATTTTCACTCTCAACTTCAAGTAGAAGCTTCAAATAAATTCGTTACTCCAGGTACAAGCATTCAACGGAAATGTCAAATAATGAAGACGAAAGGTCTTGCACACGACTCTTTATGACCGTAATAATTTCGATTTATTAATTTGACGCAATCGTAACGACAGCAATTTGACTTGTGACGAAACAGGGCCTTTCACACAACCCTTTACGAATGTATAAAATTGCATACTATCTGACGCAATTTAAGATTTTAATTTTTAACTTCAAGTACAAACATTCGACAGAAATCTAAAAACATATTTGAATACTCACCAAGAGTAAGATGCGGCAGTAATGACACAAATAAAACACACACTGAAAGCAGCAAAAAGTTCGTGTTCATGGTTCTACCAACTCGTAATCGATGTCGCGTGGATGGACACTCCGTCCGTTTCCTTCTGTCTGTCTCCATTGCGAAAGGTTCCCTCGTCGTGACTGACTTCGAAGTCGAAATCGTTTCACCGTCTCTGCGGGGAAACGGAAAAGGAAAACATTTAATCTTAAATATTTGTATTGTGATCAAAAGTTTAACAATGTAATGTTTCTTCTTTTGAATTTAATACCGATAAACTTCAATGCAATTATAAGTATTTAAACCGTTTGATACGGTTTAATTATATTATATGTTCTTCATTATGTTCAACGTGTAATAATGAACTGAGCATCCCGTTCATTTTAAAGTCTGCCGTGTTGCCGTGTTGCAAACCTTACTTTAAACAAATAATGTAAACTTTAGATAAATTACCCCTAAGGAAGTATTTCCTTGTAGAATGTCAGTATTTATTAAAGAGAAAAAATGCTACTAAGTGTACTAACTTTTTCTAAAGACCGATTTCTAAGAAAAGGTACTTGGTATATTTCATGTATTTGTCATTGAATAAAAAGCAATACAAATGGTACGATCGATCCAGCCCATGATAACATAGGTACACACATGCGCAATAAAACACCCTGACGAAATGAGAAGGCAAATATAGCAGATGAGATACTGGAATCTGATTGGCCAGGCATTATGCCGCCATAACAAAAGTTACGACTCGTTTCGTAAGCTTCAGCATGTTCAGGGAGAACCGGTTTACACCCCAAATCATAATTACTAGTAGGTTGCGCATATTTCCCGTTTGGTGTATACGCCCCATCTATTTAGTATATACGAGCGAAAACAGAATGTAGAAACTCGGGATCAGAATTATGTTCCATATTCAACATTTAAAAAAATCAAATTAATGGAGAGAAAATTCACAATAACAAAGAAGTTATAACGTAACAGTATTACAAATGCAACGTAAAATATGATAAAACCAGTCACATTGTACTTTTTTGTTTTATTTTTACAAAAGAGGCTTTGGAGGGAACTTACAAAGAACTTTAAGAAGCCAGGCTTGATTTGTGAAACTGACACGTGTGACGTGTCCCAATTAATATGCAGCATTGTGGGTTACGATTATGAATAGAGGATGTGATTAATAGAGGATTATGAATAGAGGTTGTGTGTAGAGAGGATGTGGCATGTGGCATGTGGATTAGTAGAGCGCGAGTTCGAAACCTGCCAACTGCGTTTGTCCTTCAGCAAGACCATTTATCCACTATTGCTGCTTTCTACCCAGGTGTATAAGTGGGGACCGGTAGGAGGTGATAGCCTTTATGTGATTGATCTACTCAATGCCCATGGGCCGCTTGGAAGGAATGCTCCCCAGGAAGTGGAGATGGTGCACACAATGTGTGCTGGTTTGCATTGTATCCTATATGACCGGGTTAATAATAGTGTTAGGCGCTATGGAACGTAATTCATGTATTTAGCGCTATACAGTATACATTAAGAACTATAATTATTATTATTACCATTATTAGGGATAGGAATATTAACATGGTTCGAGATTAGGGATAGGATTATGATTAGGGGTTGAGATTATGGATTGTATTATGATTAGGGGGTGTGATTAGGGATGGGATTATGTTTAGAGTTGGGTGTCAATTTTGGATTTAGTATTCAACCTTTTTAAAGTGACTTTAAAGTTTGTTCTATTGATTTCTTCTAACCACTTTGGTTTCCCAAATCTAGCAAGTATCGTTTCACATTGTGCCACAGATCAGGTATTCAACACGTACATGAGTATCGCGTCATTGCAAAGTCATTAACCCATGAAATCCTAGTATATTTAATAGTGACTGGATATGGCAAATCCCTGCATTTGTCGGTTATTCATGTTTGGAATTAATTGGCATTACTTGTTCATATAATGCATGTAAAAGATTAATGTTTATAACATTTAAACAATAATATCTTTACCATATAATGAAAATTTTATGGAGAACAAGACGTCAATTCAAAGCTTGTATGGGGCCTTAGTTGCACATGGCTTGAAAATCTCATTTTGAATTTTACCGACAACTGCATGGTTTTGCTGTATCCAGTCACAACTATTCATAGGGTTAATACAGGGTCCAAACAGATCCAGTATGCAATGGGCTACATATTATCATGTGGTATTTGTACAATGTGACCAATGCGGATGCAATGAAATGAAGTGGAGTTCAAACGGATTTTTCATCTAAATTCGTGTTACTTAAAATTTCATATCTATATATATATTTTTGTTTTTGTTTTTATTGTTTTATTTTTTTAAATGTATAGATATTAAACATGGTGGTACAAGGCGGATGCAATGATTATTGCTAAGTCATCATCACCTTCTTGGTAAACTTGAATAATACATTTTACAGTGTCTATTCAAAAATTGTTTGTATTTGTATGTTCCTTTTCATCAATAATATTCAATTGATATGAATAAGTTATGGGATTACGCATACCAACATATTTCCTATATCCTTTTTGCGGTTATTCGGTCAAACTAATCCTTCATTTGTTGTATTGGTGAGTGTAGATCAGTGGTTTCAACAAGGGGGTTTCACTGGGGCCATGAATTAGGGGGCATAAATGATGGTGATAATAATAACGACCACAATATAGTATTGTTTCGGTGCATGGGCGTCGATACTTACGTAATACCCATTCATCAGGGGGGATGGATGAATGAATCATCCCCCCCTGATCAATGGGTATCAATGACAGATCGACGCCCGTGTTTCGGTGCCTTGTTGGCCGCGGTACCAACCAGTGCCGTATAAGAAATTAGGCCTAACCAAATGTAGGGGAAGTGCTTCTTGATAAAGTCATTATTCTGCAAAATTATTTTGTTTTATATTGTTTTTTGCCCGAGCCATTTCCGCGTAGGTGATTGATATAAATTGCCTGTATCTTAGAAATTAATCATTTTAAATTAAAAGTACACACGAATTAAATATATTTAATTCCAAAATGTATTGCCAATAATACAAGTCCGGCTTGGAGGGAATACACCACCATAGCGCGGATCAGCAGTATGTGACGGGGGGGGGGGGGGGGGGGGGGGTTGCCACGTAGGACACAAGGCCGAAGCAATGTAGAGCCTTTGCCAAAAGATTAATAGTTGTTCTTTTAATTTTGTTATGGTTTTCAAAGCATCACCTTCTCGCTAAATACACCGGATTTACATTAATTTATTTGTGCGACATCATATCATTTGTGCGACATCATATCATTTTATTCATATAAGTAGGCATATAATTAAATTTTATGAACAACAGACAAAAATGTCCACGAAATAACGAATGTTATTTTTTACGCGCTCAGTCCGAGATTTACGTACACCCACGTCATTTTTTGGCTCGGATCCCGAATACCCGAAATACCTCTTGTTCAGTCAGGCATTGGTTAAAAAAAGAACCAGCACGAACTTCCAGCCAATCAAAATAGTTCAATGAATACAATTAAGCTATTGTATTATTGTTTTTTTTTCTTCTTAGAGGGTCGCCCACCAGAGATGAGATTCATAGTCGAACGACTAGAGCAGAACTAGGCCCTGTTGCAGAAAGAGATGCGTCGGATCATGTGACTAAATGCGCAAATTTGATGAGTTAAAATGTGCAAATTTACCGACTTGCATTTAATTGCAACTTACATGACTTATAATCGACCGCATCTCCTTCTGCAACGGGCCCTGGAATGTCCACTAATATGCAATTTAGTTCTGTCCATTCATATTGAATATTTATTCCAAACAATATTGTACATTATTCTAAGTATCATCTATTCCAATGCTCCTTATTTAGAAATACACTGTAAATATACATACATGTACTTTGAACTAAAAAAATACATTTTTGAAACAGAACACAATTTTAAAGTTTTTGTCGGTCCAGCTTGTAAATAATATTAATTTTTGTCTGAGCATGGGAAACGACCTTAAATAGGCTGGGGTAACCTCGCTTTTCATAAAGGTAATTCATTTCATTATTCATAAAACTTGGTATTCATAAGGGTCATTATTCATAACGTTGTATTAACCATATCCGGAAGGACCGATATGTATAACCCCCACGGAGGGTCGCTATAAGGAGAGTTTTCAAAATTCCAACCCATCAAAAGTAGAATGGGGATAGGGATTGTGGTATTTTCTTTTAAAAATTAGCTGTAGCCTACTTGTTTAAAGATGGAATACTTCACATTCCGTAAAGGGGTGAAAATAACAAGCGCTCTCACCTCTAATCAAGCTTAAACAACACAATGGTCATAACAAGTATGACTGTTAAGACCTTTGTTCGCTATACTGATACACACCCATGTGAGCTTTCTCGCTTTCAATTACCAATATGCATTACGCACGCGAAAAGCTATTGTGTGAAAATATTCGATTTATATAATATTTTAACAATACATTGTGACCTAGATTTTTAAATCCCCAAGTTCAAATTTAAAATGGTTATACAATCACAATATTCTTTTCCCGCGTGCAAGTGCTCCCATTATTCATTATGCATGTGATTAATAGCTTATAATTAAAATGTAATTAAAACGACGCAATTTATATGAACACTGCATAATTATAACTTGCTTCCTTTGGACAAAGTACGGCAGAATAATAACGTAACTATTATTTAAAAATACTATTAAACATACTTTGCTCGAGAACGTTATTGTGTGTACTAATGGATTTTCGTTCTTGTATCCATGTATCCATGTAAACCATTGTATCAATATGACAGTCTTTATTCGTGTTATCTGGATACCGCTTTCAAGCTGTAAACAAATTACCACCCTACATGTCGAACTCGTTCATTGTGTTTGAATATGATTATAATATCGTGTGTGTTCTATTCATAAGATATGAGTCTGTGAGGGAGAGGGAGGGATTATATTCCCGTCAATGTATACAATAGTAATACCTCTCTCAATAAAGATATAATGACCTACTTTACAACGGTGATACGCGTGAAGGAATGAGAACCTTTAAAGGGGTCTAGCAACTCTGTTGACATGTGCAACAAGTGATGAACGGTTGAAACAATGTGTATTGTTGTGATCTGATATGTCCACTGAGTAATGTGTGAATAGTTTTACGTTAAATGGATGCTTTATGGCCAAGTATATGAGCGAAAATGCAAAGAGATATTCACTCACTCATTGCTCTGACTTTGTACACAGTTTTGACTATCTAGTGGATAGTTAACAATCTGAACTCTTCAATCATGATTATATTTTTAACGAAACAGAAATTCGAAAAAGAGAAAACTGTCTTATTCTTCTATTGTTAATATGAATAAACAAGGTATGAGAGAACCGTATAAAGTTCCAAACAAGTTTTTGAAGATTTTGACAATGTTACTAGATCCCTTTAAGGGTTTTTATTGATTTCCATCGTCTGAGTGGAAAATCAATTATTTATTATCATACACGTTTTTTCATTCCACCGACTGTAAAATGTGTATTGTTAACCATTCGTATAACAACTACCTGTTAATATACATGTAGTATGGATATTGAATTGAATTGGTGATGAAAATGACCTCGCCCCAGTGTAAATCCTTTTTACAATTTCCTTTGATATATAATAATATATACTTATATCACTCATAAATATATATATCCGATCGGAATAAATCTCGGGCCCAGATTTATTCGATGATTTTTTTTTAATTAAAAAAAATGCTCACACTTTTCAAAAAAGGTTTTTAAATAGTTGTTGATGATCTCTCTATATCATTATTTTAATAAAACATCGCATGCATAATTTTGTATGAAAAATGGTTGAAACCAATGCCTGAAAGCGCCCTATTGTGTTTCAATGGCTCTGTTTGAATGATAACAGGCTTTTTAGTTAGTCGATTGTAATTTTCTATATTTCGAGCATGGTGGAGTTATTAGTTTGTAATGTTATTGTGCAGGTTCTGGTAACTAAAACTCAGCCTTACCAAAACTGACCTACTCCTTTAACCCTAGCTAGGCCAATTAAATCACCCCCTTCCCCAGCGCCCCTTTTTTTCTTGGGGGGGGGGGGGGGGTGGTTGGGAATGGTATTGCTCGTTTAATACGCTTTTATCCAGCATGATAACTATTCTGTTGTTGTGTTTAATGTCCTATTTAACCTTTAGTGTTGGTTGAGAGAGAGTGCGGGCTGCTGGGGAAGGAAAGTACCGATACAGATTGGTTTTCCCATGTTATTTTGGGTTAAGTAATGCTCAATAATCGTGCATTGTCCATGTTCTCTTGATCTTTTTAATAATTTTGTTTGGCAAAAGGGGATAGGGCAGGCGAGGTTAACAACGTATAATACTGGTTGATTTCCTATGTCGATTACTACCTTGCTGAATATCATGCATTATTGTATATGATGTTATAATATTTGTCCCATTTACGCCTTTGACAGCAGTATGGGAATTATACGATATATTTTTTGGGGGGATATAAGGGGTAGTTGTTGGTTTTCTTCATATCATTCTAATGTATATTAGTCATGCCCAAAGTGTAAGTTACACCCAAAGTGACACGCGCGCTTTTGTTGTATGTTGGTTCTTGTGCCGTCTCAAGATCTATGGATTGTTTGACCTTTAGTATTTGCAGAACAAAGTCGTCAAGTTTCTGAGTACATTTTGTGTTAGATGATCGACAGCGATAATTCGAGCACATGTCAAGTTTCTTTTCCCCACATATCATGCACGGCTAGTTTTTATTTCTACATAATGAGACAGTATGATGTAGAGTGGGCACACCTCACACGACCTTTATAACTACAAATTGACTTCCGTTTTTATTTCGAGCTAATTGAGGACAATTAAACTAATCCATTCATTCTGTTATGCACGTTTTAATCAATAATGATTCATAAATAATACCCCGAGACACGTGACAAATTGTACTTCATTCGTGTTGTTAACTCTTTTGTTAGAAACTTAAAGGTTGGCTGACAAGAAAACTACCTAAAAATTGTGTTTTACTGTATCTAAGGTAGATTGTCATGAAGATTACTAATAAAAACATATTTTCCGCGACGGAAAACCCAGTCAAATAAAAAAATCAACTTTTAAATTCACTTTAGTAATCCCCGTAAAAAAATTGAGTCCGGGCGAAGAAAAATGACGTCATCTTTGTGACGTCACATGCAGGCAATCGCAGTATAGCTCGGTCATAGACATACACGCAGAGTGCAACACTCACGTTGACAGAGAGATATTATTTAGATTTTTGTCAATATTTGCAAACATTTGTTAAAGTTTATATCATGGACGATCTACACTCAGATGTGTTGCTGCAAGCTGCTATAATTCATTTCTTAGGAATTTTCAGTTAAGCCTCAATTTACAAGCAAAAACGAGTTTGTTTTACAAGCAAATCATAGGCTCTGCATGTAAACCATGCACATTACTCCGTGCTCCGTCTGCTTGTGACCTCATGATCCGGGTTGCACGTGCGCACATTCCCGCTCCGCTGTAAATTACTTTTTTAGCAGTATGGAAGGCCGATGCGAAAACAAGCAAAAAAGTTGCATGAAATTTACCTTTCTTGCCCAACTTAAGGATTTCTTTGAAAAAAAGAGTGTGGTATATCAATATAGGCACATATTTAAAGCTATAAACCAGAATCAAAGCCGGGATTTCACCATACCTTTAAAGATCGCTTTGAAATGAGGCATAATTATAATACGTTTTTGCACTCGTCAGAGTATTACGCAATAATGAACATAAAGCCGAAAATTAACATGATTCATATCTTATTCTATGCGATAATTGTACATCACCTTTCAGTAATGGCTATGTCTCTGCTCCACTTTTAGGAGACTGTTCACTTCATACCGATCTCTTCATTATGTCAGTTTTTATCACCTTTGCCCATTGGTTTGTTTTCACTACAATCGAAGAGCGTTCCGCAAGGATTTTCCTTCAATCATAATCGAGGGAGACATTTGAGAAAATCAGAACCCATTTCATTCTTATGTTACCATAACCCAGACAACAAAGGTACAATCATGAAAATAGGCATGTGAAAGCTCCAATTGATTTTATTTGGATTTGACAAAGTTAGTGGATCACTTTTATGAAATACATAGCCTAATGGCAGAGTCCCACTATATCGTATCTCCCTCCGTTTCATATCCGTTTGACATCCTGTACAGAATATTGGCAGGAAACGAAATGATGCGGACCTAGTTCGGAATGGACTAGTAGGATACTTTCAATTCGGCTCGATGTCACGTGGAACAAAACGTCATGGAACTTCAACATTTGCTAGATCATAACTGACCGTTTCGCCGCATTTTGGTCGGATAGGAAACGCTATAGTGATATAATAATTGATCTGTATCTGTAGTATTATGACCGGTTTCAGAGCTATTATGAGGGGGAATGCTTCAATTTGTGACGCATAGACCATATAGCCCGATTGTAAATTTGCAGATCGAGTTCTTATTTGTTTGACATTGAACTTACAAGTCTTGCTCACACAACTCGGCAGATCGTAGGCGAATATGATTCACAAAGTCTTAGCAAATGTTTAGACATACCTTTACTACAACGTGTTCTTTGAATTGTACATGTGTTATGTTTTGTCTCAACTCTGTATTTGCCATAATTTAGATACAATATACATCTCTAACATTCAAATCAGTAACAATATGAAACAAAAAGAGTTATATGCGATTGGTATTGAACCGTACGTAGGGATTTATCAACACAATCATGCATCATCAGTCTTGATCACTAAAGTCTCTTTCATGTAACCGTTAAACGGTCAGATCAATAGATGGATTGGTGCGGATGGGATAAGCATTGTGATTCTTCATCATCATCCTTCCAATGAAGCAAATGTAATGGCATATAGTTAATTTGTGATAATTCGTTGAATTCGTTCTTATAATTTATATAAATAGTTCGTGTTATCTCCTTTCATAAAGTTCTGATATTAAATGATAAGTTCAAGATTAAGTGCGATTTGATTTGACATCTCACATTTGATATAAAGTTGATTATTCTGGTGATATCTCTGCTTTCTACAAAAGCTACTTATTTTTGTTATTCGATAATAAAATATAATCTTTATAACCTAATTTTATTTAATGAAAACCTTTAGAAGAAGCTCAATGGTGTTCTCTACTTACCGGGTGTTGAGTGTTCCTTTTCAAAAGTATTTTGCAGTTTCTTCTCTCGATCTTCCTCACGGATAATAAATAAGTCCAATAGATATATGTTTATTTATCCAAAATATGGAATCCCTTTCTTATGTCATGATATCATCTGCTTTATTCCAAGATAACTCTCATTTTGATATCAAGATCCATTTTCGATAAGCTGTCAGAATTAATTCCTTCCACACCCCTGTTCTACACGTCAAGTAATCAGCAAATTTGATAATTGTGTGATTTCACCATTACATTTCACTCTTCCATGTGTGCTCATGCATTATACGTATAGGGTGTGTTTTGCGCGCCCCCTTTTCCTTTTCAATATGACCAAAACTACAAGGATGCGGCACAAACAATACGATCGTGACGTTAAACTTGATTTCTATAAAAATGGCAAGTGACGAATGGGCGTCGGCTATATTTCTTGTATTATATCAACATATTCTCTCTCTCCCTCTCTCTCTATTTCTACATCCATATCCCTCTGCTCCCCTTCTATCTCCCCCTCTCTCTCATTCTCTCTCCCTTCCCTCTTATATCTCATATCTCCCCCTATACTCAGTGTGCACGTCTGCATCCCGCCTCTTTCTTTCCATTTCACACCATCATCTCCACCTACTGCACCATGATACGTCAAACTTGTATCTCCCTCCCCCCCTCTCTCTCTTCTCCTTTCATTTGGTGTAGTCCTACCCACATGTAATAGTGAGCCTAAATCAGATAATAATGTAGTACAATGGGTAAATTGCCACTTGGTCTACAACCATTTGGTCTATTCCCATTTGGTCTACTAGAAAATTATGAATCTGGCGCTTAATTATGATTATGATTATGGATTATGATTAGGGTTAGGGTTGTGGATTAGGGTTAGGGTTAGGGTAAGGGTTAGGGTTAGGGTTAGGGTTTTGGAGGCATCAGGTAGTAGACCAACTGAGATTAGACCAAGTGAAAATAAACCGTACAATGTACTAGGTATTTATACATTAGGGAGATTAAATGTTACATGTCACATTGTATTGTACTTTATTCCATCTCTATTCCCCTCTCTCTCCCTCTCACCCCCCCCCCCCCCCCCTCTCTCTATGCGAGATGACGACGTCAAACAATAACACGAACCGGGTCACAGAATGATCACCCCACCCATCCCGCCTCTGTACAATGGTCTACCCCCGCGGCGCAATATTTCAACATAATACATGGGCATAATCACCACAACAAGTTCGATGAATCCGCTCCCCCTTGTATATTGACTTTGTAGTGGGGAGTATACTATACAAATGTTTATTGATTATAAATAGTCATGGTAGTTGTGATAATATTGCGACCACACCTGGGCCCCGTTGCAGAAAGAGATACAATAAATTGTAAGTTACAATTGATTGTAAGTCAGAAATTTTGCGCGTTTCAACCAATCAGATTCCCGCATTCAGGACACATGATCTGACTTACAATTAATTGTAACTTACAATCGATTGTAAGTCAGATCATGTGTCCTGAATGCGGGAATCTGATTGGTTGAAACGCGCAAAATTTCTGACTTACAATCAATTGTAACTTACAATTTATTGTATCTCTTTCTGCAACGGGGCCCAGGACGAATAATGCGC